>VDFB02322896.1:112526-170127 GCA_007258455.2 Sequoia sempervirens
TTATACATTAACTAAAATATTTAAATAATATTTGTGTAACGCCCCGCCACACAACCCTAGAGGAAGTTGCAATTCACTAATTAAACGTACCAATTTTTATTTTTTATTTTTAAGAACAAATAACATGTAAGATGAAAACACATTGCCAACAACCTCTAAGGCCACGAGACAAAGATTACTTTAAAACCCAAACAACAATTAACATCAAATGAAACCAAAACATTAATCACTTACAGAATTAAGATTGCATACATCCCATACAAGATAAATTACAACAAGGATAATAAATACCTCAAGATTCTAATTAACAACATTTAAACAATATGATTACAACACTCATTCCCCGAATGAGGTAAATCCAATAATCATGATTACAATTTACAAATTCCACCTCCATAACAAATGAGGGGTAAAAGAATAAAGATCAACTGAATAGAATGAAGCCAAAAAGGCAACTGCATCCAACGAGCTCTCCAACATGAAAGTCTCATCCACACGAGTAAGAGCAAAAACCAACGGATTAAGGAGCACGTGCCACCCGACCACGTGGAACCCAAAGGTCCCACTCCCTCCGTGCTAGGAGATAGTAACAAGGATTTCCTAGACAAGACCATCTACCTCAAGACATAGGCTAGCACAACTGAACTGAAACAAGAACAAATACCACATCACTTAACATCGTGGTTATAATGCTTCCAGAGTACAAAATCGAGTACAATCACTATACAAAAAAAACCCAAAGGTACAACACCATACCAACTGTTGTCATAGGAGGAGTGTCATCACAAAGGCTGCATTGGTTATCCAATGGTGTTCTTCCTAGGTCTCGGCCCCCCTCTAGGGATATCCTGGTAACCTCTCACGAACCCGGTACCATATGCACACCAGAGCGGAATCGGTTATCTTTCGAGAAGACAAGATAACGATCTTGCCATTCTAGGCCTTCCTGACTCATCTCAAGTCTCGTACAAGCCCTTGAGCCAATGAGCGAGGCTAAATTATCTTATTAATGTTCAAAGCTACTCTCTCCCTAGTAAGTTATTTTAATTTTCACTTAATTAACTAACTCTCACACGAGTTATCCTGGAACCACTTTGGGCCCAGCGCTCGTTTGAAAGTCACTCCCCTATTGACAACACATAACTCAACCACATGCCAAGGGTAGCCAATGCACTAACACTTATCACACATAAACAATACACCTCAACAGGTAACACATCACTATAGATGTACAAAACTGAAACCAAAGCGTGCACTACCCAAGGCTAACACAAGGTTTACTAACATAATGATAACCCACATAACAAACTGAAAACACGACTCAACCTTTAATCACAAGGTCACACGACCCATAAGAAGAACCAAGTTTCCACTGATACAAGTCTCATGCACTACCCAAGAAAGACAATAACCAATCACAAGGGCAACAACATCATCTCAAGAAACACAACTGGAAGACTTACATGATCAACAAGAAATGACTTAAAGTCAACAATCATATAATCACACGTTCTTTAAATGTCTAAAGATGTAATTTTGACAAACAAACTTTTCTCAAAACACAGAAACCAAAGTACATATCAAAGGTTGACTCACGTACAACCACCCATACCAATAATGAACCCCTATCTGGAAGGCTTTCAAGACATTCTCTCTATCCCACCAACATTGAAGACAAACAATTAAATACTGAAAACATTTCAGACACTTAAGTAAGCTAATGTTCGGATTTCCTAAATCCAATCAAACACAGTTTCCATCACTTGCAATCATCCAATCAATAAACTTATTTCTTTTCACAACATAGAAATATTCAAAGAATAGATCATTTACTCTAAATTTCACAACCGTATTCCAATATCAAGACATTTTAATAAATAACGTCATTTGACTAAAATAATCAATCATTTCTCTAGTTTCACGATCATATACTATAAATGAACCCACTTGCTTTATTAAACATTTGGAATAAATAATAAATCAATCACTTTCGTCACACATGAAATTAAGTATATAATTAACATTATTCGCACAAATTCCATAGTAGCTCAAAGCACGTTGACAACTTAAGGAGTTTAAACCAATAATTATATTTCATTCCCCAATCACATATCTTATTATAATCAACCTTTAAATAAAATCAATTGATTATATAAGATCTTTTTTTTTTTTAAATAAACCATTGGACTATTAAAAAACTCAACGTTCTAATAATATATTTGAATATAAAATCTGCTTTTTGCTCCTATTTTGTAGAAAAATCATCTTAAGTTATTCTATATTTTAAATCTGTCTATTTAATTTCATTTGTCTCAATTATCCATAATAATCAAATCAAATTATAAATAAAATAAACAGTTGATAAATAAAGTCCTCTGATTAAAATAAACCATTCACTATCCCTAGCTCCTCAACTATGTTCCATAATCAAAATTTAATGACTAAAAACAACTGATTAAACTAACTCAATCATTATCTCTAAGTTTCACTATTATATTCAAAATCATTTAATCCATATTTCATCATAGAATAAATAAATCAATCAAAGTCAATATTTTATGTAAAACATTTGATCAAACATCAATTTTCATTTTATCTATACCAATGAACTAATCACTTCAAGGTTCACTTCCTTTAAATATATGCCTCTAAACACATTATTTCTCTATTCTAAGGTTTACTAATTATTCATGATAGTCGACAATAAAATTTCTAAGTATAGATATTCGCTTATAGAATCAACTTTTTTCAATAACCATTAACTTATTTAATGTTCGCTTGGCACCATCTAAGGAATTAATTTAATACTCTTATTCTATTTGCTCAATCATGGATAAGGATTAAATTAACCTTTTAAAATAACGATTCCATTTCATCTATATTTAAGCTATAATTATTTTAAAACATATCCTATTTAAAATAATTAGACATCATTATTTAAATGTCTTAATTATGGACATACTATTATTATAATCCAACTAATTAAGATTTAAATTCCCATATTACAAAATGTTTAAATATTATATACATATATTAAATATTACATATATAATATTATTTATTAAATATTTAATATATAATATTAAACATTATGCATATAATATTAAATATCATATAAATTATAAAATAAGACTTTTTTAAAAACAAGTGAATTTTCCTTTGTTTTGAACAAGGGCTTAAGCCCTAAGCACGCAGCCCCTACCTCCCCGTGGTCGGCGGGGTTGTGTGTTACGTACACAGTCCATCGCCTCCCATGGCGGCGGGGTTGTGTGCAAAGTACACAACGTCCGTCGCCCAGGGGTGGCGGAACTGTGTGCTTCGCACACAGTGGATGTCGCCTGCTGGTGGTGAGCCTGTGTGCCGAGCACACAATGACTGCCTACCGGTGGCGGTGGTGATGATGGTGGTGGGGGGGGATTGATCTCCCCACCCCACAAAATAAATAAAATTTTTTATTTTATTTTTGTTTTTCAATACAAAATTTCCATTTCCCTTTTTTTTTTCTGGTATAAACCAGAATGAAAAATTTAACAGGGAAAGTAAACAAAATATTTTTCCTTTGAATGGGGAAATTTCAATTAACATTTCCAGCTCAAATTGAGAAAATGAGCAATACATTTTGCCAAAACTCAAACAAATTTTCCCAACAAAATCTTGCAACAAACAATGGATTTTTCAACACAACCATAGGGTTTAGATTTTTGTTTTGACAACAAAACTCTTTTGGTTTTCATTTCAAAATCCCACCACAAAATGCAAGTTTTCAAACAAATACTCATGGGTTACATTGGATTCAAACAACATTTCAAGATTTCTAAATAGCATGAAGAGGATCTAATCTATTTTCAAAATAAAACAAAGTAAGAACAAAGAGGAACCTGATTTTTCCTTCAAGACTTGAAACCTTCAACCATGGTGTTTTCCAATCCTTCCATTGAATCCAACTCAAGCAAAAAAAATCTCCATCTCCTTCACAAATCCAAGTAAAACCACCAACAAACTCTCCAACCAAGTTCAAAACCCATCCCCCAAATTATTCACAAATTGAAACTCAAATTAAATTTCAATTTTCAAATTCAAAAAAAACAAGTATCTTTTACCAAAAAAGTCAACTATTTCAAAAATATCTTTTCTACCCCAAAGTCATTGTATTGAAAATATTTGGAATTTTAAATAACTTAAACAATTTTCAATTTTTTAAATAGAATTCAACATATTTTAAAACCTTCTTTTCACACAAACTAATTTAAATATTTTAACACTTTTAATTCAAGGAATAACTTAATCAATTCCATAATTAATTTAATTCATCAATAAAATAAATCTAATCTTTATTTTATTAACTAAATTAAATTAATTAAAAAAGAAACATTCCTAGCATTATAACCAAATATATTTAAGCCACAGATTAACAACACAAGCCATTATAACTTGAATTTAATTAAAGACCAAGGTGACCTAGGCAACATGAAACAACCAAACCTAACTACAACCCAATGACACACTGTGACTAGGGTAACGACTTGACACAGAAAACCTAGCTACTATCTCCCAATCAATTTCCATTGGTCAATGGACATGTTCAAACCTAGAAACTAGGTGGAGTCAATGTCATGTACCTGCCAACCTGCAACAAAGAGCATGTCAAACGTGCATATATACATAATATGATCAAACACACCATGAAGAGGAAATCTCAGAATCGTAGGGCACTCGCAAGCGAGTGATACAATCCCATCCCCTTCACCAATACAATATCATTAACTGACGCATCTAACATCAATAACATGATCAATAGCATAAAACATCGTTTAATCAAATATCTTCTAAGTTACTCCAAATTATGTCATAAAGATAACATCAAGATAACATCACATCAAAATATAACATCCACATTGTATAACAATTGCAATCAGAAGCAACTTAGTTCCAAAGTCAAAGCATAATCAGACACAATCATAACAGGGAAGAACAATTTCGATCAAAGAGCCAAAACAGAGGGGTGTTACAATTTAAATATTATACATAATAATATAATATATTATATATTAAATACATAATTCAGTAAGAGATTATCATAAATTGTATATTATATATTACATTATAAACTATATTGTATATTAAATTATAAACTTTATTGCATTTTTTAAATCATATGTTATAAATTGTATAACATTTTCGCAACTCTATATAGAACATATCGGATATTAGATTCAAATCGGATATCCGATCCAAATTGGATATCTGATTTGAATCAGATATTCGATATTTCTGACACAAAATTTAATGCCTAGAGATTAGCCTCAAGCTTGCTTTGGATTTTGGTTCAGACCTACCAATCCTAAGAAGTCAACACAAAAAACGTGTTTAACAACTTACCTTGCTTTTCCAGACTTCGCGCATATGGCTAACGACTTTTTTTTTCCCAAAATTGATGAAATGAAAAGGGTTTATAAAGGAGCTTCTCAACTTTCCACCAATATAAATTATACTTTAGTTTGAATCTAATAAATTATTATTATTCATTTTCTATTAGAATTATGACTAAAGTCCTAATTGATAGCCTGATTGAAAAATATCTATAACTTCCAAATGGTGTCACTTTTTTGAATCCAAAAATGTGTGTCACATTCTATGCTTTGCATACTATAGGATTTTAAAAAAATGAATTTGATGAAGTTTTGACCAAGTTAAGGTGGTCAGACCTATGAGTTTTTATATTTTTTTAAAGTTGTAATTAAAAATTCATAATTAATTATTTACTTGGAAAAAATATACAAAAAAATATGCATCACATCCATACATGATTCATCTACTTATATCTAAAATCTTATAAAAAAAATATTATGATTTTATTATGGTTAGGGTGGTCAGACAGACACCTATTTCTTATTTTTTCCTTGCAATTTAAGTACTATTGCATTGAAATTTCAATTTTTCACCAAATAAATTTTTTTTTAGAAAAATAAACCTAGGAGTTTAGAAACTACATTCAATTTGCCATAGATTCTATTCTTACATATTTTTGAAATAATATAGATAACTTATTCAATTTTTTACGTCAAGTTCCCTAACTCTAATTTTTCTAAATTTTCATTGCCACTTAAGGGTCTGCTTTTTCCATGATGATCTTGCACATACCCTTATATTATAATATAATATAATATAATATCATAGTATATTATATTGATATAATATAATATAATATTATATTATATTATATAATATATATAATATTATATTATAATTGTTATCACCTGGATTTGCACCCTTGTTGAACCTGATGTTCAACACCTCAGTGTAACATGGGAAGACCTCTAAAGCTGTGGGTCACTTATAAACAGAGGTCAACCTCCAGAGAAGGTCGGCTTCCTATGGTGGCAATATCACCTAAAACTACTGATTCTGTAAGGAAAAGGGAGAAGGAGAATGCTTTAAAATTAAAACTAAATCCTATGGTAACGCACATAAACATTACTTGGATTTGAAACTAGACTTCATACACTTGCTTTCAATGACTAAAGATAAATTTGCACAACTCGCTTCTATATATATTTTTGCAAAAGTGTTTCACAAATAGGTCTTGGTGCTAAGATTCCTAGAAGGAAAGTTAATTTCACATCTAAAATTCATTACATCTTTTGACACAATTTGTAACCTGCAAAAACATGCTTTCTGCATAAAGGTTCTAAAATCTAAGACAAAGCTCGAAGGAAATAAACATTTACCTCACTAAAAGTTTGATCAATCAGCTGACTAAACACAAAAATGCAAAGAGAAAGTAGGCAAGAGCTTCAAATCAATAGTAATCAAGGTCTTTACTGAATTTCATCTCCAAAATTGAGTTACAAAAGTTTGCTAATCTAAGAGAGGACTGCAAAAGTCACAAAACTTCAAAAAAAGCATAAGAAGAACTCTTAACTGAGTTACAAAATCTACATCAGTTGAGAAAGGATTTTATGGAAAATCACTAACTCTCCAGAATGCATAATATGAACTCCTTTACAAAGAGGCAAAAATGCCATTTATACAAAAAGATGTCGGCCCCTTTGGGCTTAAAAATATTTGTTCATAAAAATCTACCCCCAAATCTTTTAAATGAAATTAATTTTGCATCCGATTGCATCCTCGTGTCCATCTTGGTGACAGATCACCCTCAGGGGAAGCCTTAAGATCTTTTGCAGCATTAACTTTAGGTCCTCGTGTCCCTCTTTGAATCTCCTTGTCGAGATGCTTTGAATTCTCTTGAGCTCAGAGGAGATCCATGTCGCCTTCATTTTGTTGATCTTCTTCGCAGGGATCAAACTGCCATGGCTCTCCTGTAGCTCACTCTAATTGTTTGAACAGATGCTTCATGGGGTCTCTAGATGGTCAAAATTCATTCAAATTGAATCGCATGTCGATGAGACACTAATCATGTCTCCCTAATGTGATTATGCCCTTCACCGGTTATCGGCATAGCTTACAACCATCGGCAAAAGTTCATTGCAAGCCCAAAAGTCATATCGACATCCCTTTCCATCGCTGAGACCTCCATCCTTTGGTGAAACCTTTCACCGAGCGCATTTTTCTCTCCCCAAGCTCCGATCATTCCTTTCGATGAGACTCCCACGAGTCAGCAAGACCTTTTACCAAGTGCCTTTCATCTCGGCGAGACCACCTTTAGTCGGCAAGACCTTTTGCCAAACTCAAACATTATACCGAGGGGATTCCTCTATCGAAAAGACCCTCCCCATTTGGCTAGACCTTTTGGCAAAGCTATCATCTCTCAGTGAGACCTTTCGCTGAGCTCCCTTTCTTTTCCCAAGTTCACTTTACTTCGATAAGACCCTTTCGGGTTGGCGAGACATCTTGCCGAACTCATCTTGTTTCGGCAGGAGACTAACTTCCTATTCACAATGGTCAGCGAGACTATTGGGTCGGGGAGACTTCTCCCCAACCTCAAAATATTATACCAAAAGCAACCCCCTGTCAATAGGACCTTCGTCATTTGGCGAGACCTCATGCTAAAGGTAATATCTCTCAACGAAACTACCCTCGTTTGCCGAGACATCATGTTGAGCTCTTTACATTACACCGAAGGAACAAAACATTTTGGTGTGACTAACAACCATTAATGAGACATCTTGTTGATAGCACCTCCTTTCACTGAGCTCTCTTCATTTTGGTAAGACCGTCAGCATTCGGTGAAACCTTTTGTCAAAATGTTTTCCCTCGCAGATGCCGCTTCACTTCGGTGAGACCTCACCCTATCGGTGAGACTTTTTGGTGAACAACAAGAGTCTTACCGATGTCCCCTTCCATTTTAGCAAGGCTATCAGTGGTCGGCAAGACCTTACTCTGAATGCCAAACATTACATCGAGCCCTTTTGTTTCAGCGATACCACCCTCGGTCGAGGAGACATCTTAGCAAAGGCACAAGCTTTCACCAAGACCTTCAATGGTCGTCAAGACGTTATAGCGATGCCCTTCCTTTCTTTGTGATGACATTTCTTTTTGTTGAGACCTCTCAGAGAAAGTGAACCCTTCTCCCCAAAGCCAGCCCTGTGAACAACTTTCGGCATGACTTTTGCTATTCGGGAAGACTTCTCCCCGAAGACACCTCCATTCGCTGAGACCACACCATGTCGCTAAGACCATATAGCGATGATGCCTCCTTTCACCGAGACCACCTGCAGTCAAAGAGACACATGAAGACTCATGGCAACCCGAATGTCCTGGCAATGGGTGTATTCAAACAAGTAGAATGCACTGCTAGTCAGCAAGACAACAGGAGGGTCTTGCCGACATTTTGCTCTAATGAGTTTTGCCAAAACTGATTGAGGCATACTTTTCAAATGAGCTCCTTGTGAAATTTCATCAAATGCATGACCTAACCCTCAATGAAAATGTCCCATTTGGCCCTTATGAACATCTGAAACATAATTTATCCTGCCTGATTAAGCCCGTAGGTGAAAATTGAGCAACAATAATATAATATAATATTATATAATATGACTTCTCGGGGTTTTTTTAATTATAATTCAAATAATGGATATTCGTTCTAGGATGTACAAACCCGACCATATAATATCAATATATTATAATATTATATTATAATATAATATTATATTATATTATAATATTTTATTATATTATATTATAATATCATATAATATTATATTATATTATACTAGATATTATATTATATTATATTATATTATATTATATTATATTGTATTATATTATATTTTATTATATTGTATTATATTATATTATATTGATATTATATTATATTGATATTATATTATATTATATTGATATTATATAATATAATATAATATTATATAATATTATAATATTATATTATATTATATGAGATAATATTATATAATATGACCTCTTGGGGTTTTTTTAATTGTAACACAAATAACGAATATTCGTTATATAGAATATAGTACTTGGTTGGGCCGAACTCGATGCAATTATAATTTTTTCCTTAAACAAAATGGATATCCATTTCATATCGGATATTCATCTTATAATAGATATTTGTTTTGTAACGGATATCTATTCGTAATGGATATCCGTTTAGGTTTGGTATTACCAAACTAAAACAGATATTATTCTTTGGCTTGCAAAAAGTCAAAGGTGTGAATTTCACATTTTTGGACATGTTAAAAACATTTTCTTTCACATCGCCACTTTTTGGACCCCCATGATCTTGCATAGACCCAATATACATAGTTCCATTCATTCATGGTACAAAATTAACAATAGATTTCATTCCATTCATTGTAACTTAAAGCTATAGAAAATAAATTTTATACCTTGAAGAATTTCAAATCAAATAGATAATAGGAAAATACCATTCAAGAGCATAATCAAAAGATGGATGAATCCGAGTGATTCTATTACTTTGAATCAATGATTAGCATTTACAATTCCAACAAGCTTCACTAGTCTATGGAGCTCCAATGTATTTAAATTAACTCCTCCAAAGAACTATTACAAAAAATGTCGAGTGTAGAAAAATCTAGAAATTCCTAACTTATTGGACCTCAAATCTTACTTCAACTCTCATACCCTAAAAATGAGAGATATTTTACAATATATAGACTCAATACATCAATATTCCTCCAAAAAGAGACATGTATTAAAAAAATCAGGGCACCCTAGCATGTAGATCTAAAAAATTCAGGAAGAACTTAAGCTAGGCTATCATTAACTATTTGAAAAAATGATTCTTTAGAAAGTGGGAGCTACTTTACTATTTTGATCACCAACTAACTCCAAATCAATTGTTGCACCCTCCTATTTTGTAGGATAATTTCCACAACATCTCCAACATTTGACTTGGTTAAAATAGAATATTCCACTTTTAAATATTTAGAATTAGTTTTGATGGTTAATCTATGTAAAACATTATTAATTAGTGTCCAATAGAAATTTAATAATTTATTAACATTTAAATAACATACTCAACTTTTTTCAAATAAAAAAATTAATGGTAGTATTTACTTTTAATTTTTATTTAATTTTGTAATATCAATTCATACTTGTATCTACTAAATGTTAGACAAAAATATTATAGTAGATTTAGTTACAAAATTTATATGAAGATTTCTATTGAGTATTACCTTAATTGATGATAGCTATTTAGACAATTAGACTTTGAGTTTTATTATTCAAACTAAAAAAAGTTGTAAAAACAAAATATCGTAGTGTTCAATAACAATGGTGCCTCTAGTTTGCATTTATGAGTAATTCCATAGTTTTCAAGTTAATGCACTTATATCCTAATAGAGTTGTAATAGTGACCTTTGTGACATCATCCCTCTCTATATAAATCTAAGGAATATGAAATGTTTCTCAAATATAAAACTTATAAAAAAAAAAATAATAACAATCTAATATTAAATCATATTAATAATATCATCACCATCATATAGATTCATAGGGAATTAATACTATTTTGATATAATTTTATTTTTGGGAGATAGAATTATCATCTCATAGCCTCAAGGTATGCAATATTATTGACTTATAATCTAATGATAAATAGAACTATCAATATAAAGTTGAAAGATATTTGTATTTTATTATGATTAGACAATAGGATAAATTAGTAAATAAGTATTGGTCAAGGTGACTACATACATTTGAATTAATTTTTTTCTTAGTGTGTTGTAGTTAAAGATGGATTATCTAGAGAAAAGGGGCCCTAGAAATAGTTGCATACTCATATGAACAATTAACATCAAACATTGTTTTCAAAATATAACAATATATATATTGATCTCATTTGAAAGTGATGTATGCAGTTTTCTTAGAAATTAAATAAGGTTCCTAGTATGTAGATGTTTAGATATGAGGTTGAAAAAGTATCCAAAAAAGGTAGTATCAACTTAAAAATATTCAATGTTGAAAATAATTACTTAGTAGAATCTAATGATGAAATCACTAAGATAAATTACACAAAAAAACATATTTATTATATACTCTAAATAATATTTGATGGATTTCTTGACTAATTGAATAATTATGCCAAATTTTGAGGTGGGAATCAAGCTTAATTTTATGAATATATATTAAATATAATACTAAAAGATAACTACATCACCACATTTTCAAAATGAGAGTGTAGTATGTAATGAGTGACTCAACATCCATTTGATTACAATGAGTTTAAGCCTTTGGATATAATATATTTATCCTATATGGATAAATACCCATCCCATTTGAATAAATGTCTATCCTAGATGGATAGAGGGATACTTCTCTTGTTTGTACAAATGGCTAACCCATATGGTTGGGTGCTTGTTTCAAATGGAAAAATGCCTATCCTGTATGAATATAAGTATTTGAGTATACAAATGAGTGTACATTTGGTGCAGTCCAAGATGGAGGGTCTAAAAATAGGACTATCCAACCTTGCAGGAAGAGTAAACACAACTAAAACTCAAAGAATTAGAATAACAATCCCACATAAATATATAGATAATGATCAATTATTCATAGGAAACATGCCTTGCCTTCCGGCTTATAGATTGCAAAATGATATGGCGTTAAGCCCAAAAATACAATGCAGATCAAAATCCTCTCTATCACTATCATTGCTACCTAATGCAACTACACAATTCTTATATATATCAATTCCCAACTCTGGGAAAGGTCCACATCGGCCTCAAGAGGTCTCAAACCCCAAATTTGATGAAACGTGTGAAGGTCAGCCAAAAAATATGATTCTCCTTTTATCCTTAGAGAAATTTGATGTGGATTAGGGTTAAGGTTCCTTAATGAATGTGCGTCATTATGAAATGGTTTCTTGAGCTTCGCAAGTCACGAGATAGGTCCGCACAATTGAAAATCCAAGAATGGTTGGTGAATTCTCTCTATCCAATTACAATTGATATTTTGTTAGCAATATCTTTGTAGTGGGATCTCCAAAACTCTTGAATTCTAAGTATGATGTAGATGTTGCAATGAAGATCATATATCCTACTCTATGAGCTCTAATGTTATAATGTGGTATGAAATATTGAGATTGGGTCCTGATAGTTAACTACTAAAATAAAAGAAAAATGAATGCAAATATTTTTGGTTGATGCAAGATTGCTTGAAACCTAGGATGCTCTTGCATCAGACACCTAAGGTTGACGAAAAGTGGGCCTATCACTTTATTGGGGCTAGAGGAAAACCAATGCGGTCCACCTCAGCGTGAGAAATCCATGATGAGTCTTACTCTGATCTTCCTTTCCTTATAACTAGATATTCCTTATATTGCCTTCCTCTGCTACTATGCCCAACTTTGCTATCTATAATTTCCTCAATTTCCTCCCAATGATGTGCTATTTGGTATGAAAAACCAACTTCTTTGTTCTTCGGTGACTCTCCTTCATAATAGTGATATAGGTCTACAATGTTTTTTATTAGAGGTAAAAAATGAGTTTTGAAGGGGTTTGGAACCCTTTACATCATAAAACAATTAAATAAAAGATAACAATATTAAGCCAAAAAATAGCCCAACAACAACAACCCATCAACAAAAAAACAACCAAAAAGGAGGACCAACCAGCAACACTACATGCTTTTTAGAATATCTAACGCTACCATTTCATAGTCTATAGCTTTCTATGCGTCTTCAAAAACATTAGAACTATCCTTCCTAGAAACCCCACCCTAAACTTTAGTTTTATTCCTGGTCCGAGCTCCAAGACCATCTATATTTATATCTAAAATCAAAACAATACCTTTCTCACCACCCTTCCCAGCCGCAACATCCTCCCCCATCTACTTACTAGTAGAAAAAACCTCAACTTCATGGGCACTATCTTTATGCTTCTTAGCACTAACCCTAGGAGAAGTAATAGGAGTAGACTCATATTTACCAGCAATTTTATGACCCTCCCCTCCTCTCATCACAAAATCTCAAATTTTCCCTATTTGATCCTCAAGAATGAGGATTCTTCCTTCCATATTCTGCTTCATTTTGAGGGTTTCCTCCGTAACAATGTCTACCATAGTATTCAAGGAGTCAAACAACTCATCTATCTAATTCTAAACAGAGGACCCCCCAACCTTGTTAACCATTCCCCTGACTCTAACATTCATTTTATTGAGTTCGTGGAAAAACAATTTAAAAAGCTTAAACATAACAATGGAACCTTCACATGTAGTTCCAAGCACATCAGACAAATCATCTCTAACAATCTTAAAAAACCCTTTTTCCAGGGCATCCTCCTCAGAGGAACTAATCCTATCCTTTTCAACAAGGGAGTCCTTACCTTTTTCCACAGCACCCAGAGACTTAAGCTTATAGATGGAGCTCGCAATTTCCTCTATCACTTCCTTTCTCTTCTTAAACCTCTCCAAGTCCACATCCTGCGTCTCTAACACAACATCATCTTCCCCATCCTTATCTTTCACCTACATAATCAACTTGACACTTGGGGAGTCATCAGCAAAGAGGCCACCCGCAATTGTAAGAGGATGGCCCTACTCTAGAATTTGGCTTGCAAACCACAAAACCCTTTTCTTCATGCTCACTTCCCCCAAATCCTTCTTCTTGGTAGCCGAGGTAGTGAGGAAGCCTTTGCATATAGGTCATTCTTCACCTTCAGACCCCTACTCAACACAACAATAATAACTTCTTCACTACAAGTTAAATAACCTCCACTAGCATAAGCTTCCTCTTTCTTCTTTCTCGTGGATCAGAAATGTGGACCCCCTTCTACAGAGGCAAGAGAGTCAAGAATGAATTCCACATCCTCATCCGACTCATCCTCTTTTTCCAAAATCAATTTCCTTTTCTTGACCTTTTTGTTCACTAAAATATTTGACACCAATGTTAGTGAAAATATCCGCTAGCCCATTACCTTCTCTTAAGATATGCGAAATATAAAACTCATCAAAATAATTCAAAATATCTATCAAATCTCTTATTAAGGACTCAATAGTCCAAGAGGGAGGAGTGTATTTTTTCAAATTGTTTATGATATTCAAAGAATCCCCCTCCACCCACACTTTTCTATATCCTTTTGTTTGAGCCAATTTGATACCATGATAGGCTACAGTCGCTTCCACATAGTGGTTTGTCTAGGTTCCCAAAGGGAGCGCCATAATAGAAATGAGCCTATCATTTGAGTTTGTAATCACTCCCTGACAACCAACAGGTCTTGTATTTCCTTTAGTAGCCCCATCAAAGTTAATCTTCACCTAACCTTCTACAAGAGCTTTCCAAACATCATCTTCTCTAGAAGTTTTTCCTTTATTAACCAAGAGTGAAATAGACAACTTCCAATTTTGAGAAATAGATATATCATAGGGGCTTATATTTATTTTCAGACCATTGTGAAAAGTTATCCCCACCTGAATTTTTTCTTTAATGGCAGCACAAATTTTGTAAGCCACAAAGTTAGCAAGGAGGGATGAATTCCTAAAGATTAGATGTTTTGTTCAAGCCAGACTCCCCAAGCAATATGAGGAAGAGAGAGAGAGACCATAAAAACTGAAGGGCGGGATTGGATGAAGGGCCAATCCATTGAGACCACACCTCTTTAATAGAACTAGGGAACGCACAACTTAAGTTCCATAGAGATAGAAAATGGGCCCAAATCATTCTAACAAAACTACACCTAATCAACAAATGACAAGCATTTTCAGCCTCTTCTTCACATAGAAAACACCTATTAGGCAGATCACAAAACCTCTTTTGACCAAGTTTTCAGTAGTTAATATTTTATTCTAGCAGAAGAGCCAAAAGAAAATATTGACCTTATGAATCAATTTAGAGGACCACATAGAGGCCCAAAATGGGGCTAGGCCAACAAAGGAGTCATTAGAATGAAAAGCAGAAGCCACAAAGTAGATGCCATTAGAAGAAGGCTTCCAAACAAACTTATCAGGAGAGGGGGTAGAGGGAATATGTAACAAAGAAATAGCCTGATAAACAATCTCCAAAATAGGGTCAAGCTCATGCAACTTCTTCCAACAATCTCCTTCAATATAGTCAACAACCTATTTTCCAAACTGTCACACACAAAGATCCATTAAAGTTTGATCCCATGGCTCATCTTTGAGGGGCCTATTTCCAAACCAATTATCATCCCAAAATAAGATATCTCTACCATCCCCCAGTTTCCAAAAGAGATCCTTAGCCATAAGCCTACGTGCCTTAACAATGCAATTCCACAAAGTAGAACCAGATGGGGGATTAAAATCTTGAGAAAAGAACCCCCTTATACCATCAGCCTCATGTAAGTATTTACTCCAAGAAATTTTTTCCCATTCGCTCATAGCCAACAACAGGTTCCACATTTGCTTTCCAAGGAGGGCAATATTAAAAGCTCTGAGTTTACAGATCCCCAACCCACTAGCCTTCTTAGGTCTGCAAACATCATCCCAAGCAACCAAGTGAATCCTTCTCTTGTCCTCCACCCCAGACCAAAGGAAATTTTTCTAAATATTTTCCAAAGTATCCACAAACTTCTTAGGTATATGAATAAGACTAAGAGCATAAACAAGAAGATTCTAAAATGTAGATTTAATCAACTGAACTTTCCTAGCCAAGCTCAATAGAGCACCCTTCCAACCAAAAAATTTAGAGTTGAATCTATCAATCATACCCCTCCAAAAAGAATCAAGAACTTTGGAGAATAGGGGCGAGCCTAAGTAAGAAGCAGGAAGTTCCCCAATCTAACACTGAAAAATTCTAGCAAATTTTAGTTTTTTTATGGATCAGAGTGTTAAAAAAGAAAAGAACACTCTTTGGCAAGCTAACCTATTGGTGTAATTAATTATTAATTACACTTTGCATAAGTTTACTTAGGATTTATTTTAATTCCTAAGTTATAGGTTTTATCCTTATCTTATTGAGCTATCTTGTTGCTCAAGATAAGATTAGGTTTATGCATCTTTACTTTTATAAAGAAAATTATCTCTTGTAATATTTTGTACTTTGAATATATCAATTTGCACATCTTTTGTAAATCTCTTCTTTTGCATTTTTCTCTTCTGTGGAAGGTGATTTTTTTGGTTTGCAATCAGATCTTGGTTTCTAACATGGTATTAGAGCCGCAATTTGTAGCCCCTTCTCAGCTTTTTTGGAGGAACACAGTGTAGAGCTCATTCGAGGTCCCTCGAGGGTTTTATTCCTTGAGCACATTTATGCAACATCTTGGATTAGATCGGGGTTTTCTATTGGATTCAAAGCACTAGAAAAAGTCAGAAATGACTTTTATTTCATTCATTTTCGTCACTATTTGCTAGATCTACGAGGGTTTTAAGCTTGGTGATTTTTCTAATAGATCTGAGAGTCGCCTAATTTTTGGAGCACTTTGGGCCCAAACGGACCTTTCCTTTGGATTCCCAGTGCCTAAAAACCCCTATTTCCATATAAAACTTGTCTGATTTGGACACAGTCGTCTGAAGAGGAAAAAAAATTGACCAAGGGTTGTACGGCCCCTAGGCATGACTCCCGAGGCATAAATTTAGAGAAAAGCTCAAAAAAATAATGAAAAATCAAATTTTTAAAAAAAAATCTGGTGCAACCAATTCAGAAGGGCAACACCGCCGCTGCACCGCCCCACCACCGGGCTGCCATTGCCACCAGCTACTCCACCCTGCTCCGCCACCCTTTGCACCTCCCGTTCGGCGCTCCTCTGTTGTCCACCCCTGAGTGCTTCCTTTGTTGGGGTCATGTTCACATGGGAACCAGGTGCCAGCTCCCAGCCCCCATCGGCATTCTTAGCCCTAGCGGAGGTCACCTTAGGAATCGGGAGCCCCAAGCTCCTAGCCCCCGTGGGCTTATCCCTGCAGCACAAGGTTCCATTGGGAACCAGTGGCCCGCGCACCAGCCCCGGCCAGAATCTGTAGCCCCTACCCTGGTCACATGGGTGACCAGGGGCTACACCTAGTACCCAATCACCCAGGCAACCATGGGCGTTATTTTTTTAAGCCCTAAGGGCTTCTGGGGGCCAAATTGAACCTTTTTGGAGAACTTTCACGGAAATGAGCATATCTTGGGCATACGGCGTAATTTTTTTGCAAACAAGATATCGTTGGAAATTTGTTTTGATGTTCTACGCAATGGTATAGGTTTTATTTTTTGGTTTTTCTTTTTTGATGCCTTTTTCAGCCTCAAAATTTAGATGTCATTTTCACTCCGGGAAGAAAATATCTTTTGACTCGCTTATCCGTTTTTCAAGATTTTTGCAATGATGGAAAGCTGGTTTTTGCCTCTATGTAGATCTGAGGTCATTTACAAAAAATGTGTAACTTATTTTATGCATACATTCATTTTTGTTTCACGCTCTAGGTATGCATTTTCACTTATGTTTTTGTAGTTTTGCACTCTCTCCTTCTGCAATCATTGGGTATTGTAATAATGAACTGATATAAAGTTCCATTAAGTGGGGTTCTTACATCCATTATATGTATTGGTGACAACTCGCATGAGTTTTTCTGGTTTCATGTTGTTTCTTTTGGCCTCATTTCTTGCTTCGCTAGACACATCTTTGGTTTGCTTCGGTTCACACTTCACATTGGGATTTTATAGTTCTTGATCCGCATTGGTTCAGATATTTCTCATTTGAGGGCCATGTTTTTATGGTCAATGTTCCAGAATCTTGATGGTACTCATCCTATGGGAAGTTTTAGTTTCAGTTTGGCATTGGCTTCGAGAAACACAACTTCCAGATTTGTCATCATTATGGACTTCATTCATCCTTTCATCTATTGTTGCTTACAGATTCCAGGGTTGATCCAGTATGTGATTTTATAGTGTTCCTTGGCATTGGGTCTGCTATTTCATTTGTGATTCTAATATGGTATTGTGCAAATAGAAGTATCTTTTCTTGCTTGTCAGATTTCGGGTTCTAGTGTTGCTTCATCAGAGTTCTTCCAGTGCTTCTTCGCAGCAGTTCATCTCTTTGACGGGGGGTTTTTCCCACTAGGTTTTCTCTCTCTTTATATTTGTACATGAGTACCTGATCTGGCCTTGTTGCCAGGACTCATATTTGCATAATAATGTGCTTCTCCCTAAGTTGCACTTATGGGGGGGTGTTGGTGTAATTAATTATTAATTACACTTTGCATAAGTTTTCTTAGGCTTTATTTTAATTCCTAAGCTATAGGTTTTATCCTTATCTTATCGAGCTATCTTGTTGCTCTTGAGATAAGATTAGGTTTATGCATCTTTTCTTTTATAAAGCAAATTATCTCTTCTAATATTTTGTACTTCGAATATATCAATTTGCACATCTTTTGCAAATCTCTACTTTTTCATTTTTCTCTTCTGTGGAAGGTGATTTTTTTGGTTTGCAATCAGATCTTGGTTTCTAACATAACCTTCTACCCTGAAGTGACTTCATACCTCTATAGTATTGACTTGACAACCTTAGCCTCCTTAATAAATGATTTCCCAAGCATAAGAGAATCATCCACAAACTATTGATGTGAGCAAATAAGGTTACTAGAAGAATTGGAAAGTCTAGACATAACCCCAAAATTGATAGATCTTTGAATGAGATGACCCAAGGACTCCACCATTATAATAAATAGAAATGGAGAGATAGGATCCCCTTGCCGCAAACCTCTTGAACAATCAAAAAGAGGAAAAGGGGACCCATTAATGAGAATAGAGAATCTCATAGTAGAAATAATCTGAAACAAAAGGGCCACCCCTTTCTCCCCAATGCCAAAAGCAGTTAAAATCTTTGACAAAAACCCCCAATCAACTCTATCATAAACTTTAAGTAATTCAAGTTTAAGAATAAAACCAACTTTCTTATTAACAAACAGAGAGTGGATATTCTCATGAACAAAAAGAATCAAATCTAGGATTTGCCTCCCAAACACAAACCCATTTTACTAAGGCAAGATGATAAGAGGAAAAATTCTTTGCAAGCAGACAGCCAAAACCTTGGAAAAAATCTTATATAATGAATTACATAAGTTGATAGTAAAGAACTCATCAAAAGAAGAAGCACCAGGATTCTTAGGGACCAAGACAATAAAAGAGGATTTCAATTCCTTGAGAAGGGATCCAGACCTACAAAACTCCTTAGTAGCCACAACAACATCTTTAGCAATAATTTCCCAAAAGGCTTGAAAGAAGAACATCAGGAAACCATCCAGGCCTAGTGCCTTATTACCTTCAAAAGAAAAAACAACACTCTGAACTTCATCCATCGAGGGAATGAAAACCAACTATCTATTCATATCATCATCCACAATCTGATGGATATCCCTTAAGAGATCCTCTTATCAAGACAAATCAAGCTTACCCTCCATCAACAACAGCTGAGAGAAATAAGAGGAAGCATCAAGTTGCAAATCAACATCCTTTTCGAACACTTTATTATTGAATTTGATCAAGTTAATTAGATTATTAGCCCTATGCTTTAGAGTAGAGAGGTGAAAAAAATTGGTATCCTTGTCCCCACTTTTAAGCCACATTATGCTCAACCGTTGTTTCCAGAATTCCTCCTCCTTTGCCACAATGTCATGCAATCTGGAAAGTAATATATTTTCCTTTTGCATCAAAGCCTGATCATACCTAGACACTTGGAACAATTGCTGCACATCCTAAAGTTCCTTAGTCACCCCCTCTTTATCCATAAAAAATTACCAAAGGAGGTGTGATTCCACTTTCTAACATTATCCTTAACATTGGCAAGCTTTTTAGCAACTCTAAACATAGTCGATCCATCCACATGGATTTTCCACCACTCATTAATCAAATTCCCCAGGTCTCAATGACATGTCCACATTTTTTCAAATCTAAACAGAAATTTTTTCTTGCCCCCCAACAAATCCATCGACAGAGCCAGAGGGAAGTGATCAAATCCCAATCTAGTAAGTGTAGAAAACAAGCAAGAATAATGAACCAACCACTCAGGGGAGATGAAAGAACAATCAAGCTTAACCTAGATCAGGGCACTCCCCACTCTCATGTTCGACCAAGTAAAAGATGCACCTTTCAAGTCCAAATCAAGGAGTGCAGAATCATTAAAGAGATTCATAAGATCATATCTTCTCTCATCCACCATCTGTGAACCAACCAACTTATCAGCATCATGCAAACGAGTGTTAAAGTCTCCCATAACTGGCCAATTTTCAATATGGTTCACAACTTTGAAAGAGGAAAAATTCTCCCATAGTCTTTTTCTAGCACTCTTACAATTCAGAGCATAGATATTAGACAAATTCCAAGAGAATCTATCATGTAGGTGAGTAAAGGAAGTAGCCATATGATTACAATCTTTAAAAAACTTAGCTCCCTGGATCACTCTAAGATTCCAAAAAGTAACAATCCCTCCTGATGCCCCGACAACATCATAACAATTCATACCACAATCCTTAAAGATCTTATTCTTCAACCTAGACAATTTATCCAATCCCATTTTAGTTTCTTGAATTAAAAAAATATTAGGGCAATGATCTCTTACCAAATTAGCAAGAAGATCATGCTTGTGAGGGTGATTTAATCCCCTCATATTCTAGGAGATGATCTTCATAATAACTTATTCGACATGCTCTATGAGCACATATCCAATAGGTTTCTCTGCATCCCATCAACAATGTCCATTCATCTCTCATTTTCCCTAGTAATGTTAGTAGGAGGCCTACCTCTTCCATGTAGCTCAGATCCACAATCTGACCTTTGTCATTTCCTTGTCACTACTCTTGGAGATGGAGAAAAAAAATTCCTATTGTGCCCATGAACCTGAATGTATGGAGGATTATCTAGATCCTCCTATTCCCCAAAATCTTTAGATTTAGGCATTACCTCCAACCCCTCAACCTTCAAACCATCTTCATGCACCACCCCTAAGGGTGGAGATCTAACCTCATCACAAACAAAGATCTTATCAACCTGAGCAGCCTCTGACCTAACTACTTCCATAGATACTACCAAAAAACTAGTAGGGGGAGACAACCTCTACACCCTAACCCAAATCCTTGTTCTCTTTTCCCAAAATCTCCTGGCCTTCTAGGTTATCATCCTTATCCTCCAATACAAGGTCCTTTTCAATAGGTTCGAACTCCACATTCTTGCACAAAGCCAAATCCCCTTTCTCCATAGGCTCCACCATTTGTTCTAGGTCTTTCTCCTTCTCTCTCCATTGCTTAGTCATCTGATTAGGCATCTTGAGAGGACAATTTTTGGCCCAATGGCCAATTTTTTTACAATGGAAGCACGTAAAGGGATTCAATTTGAATTCAACCGCTTGCTCCCAAACCCCAAATTTTGAGTTTATTTTTATAATAGATGAAAGATCAGTTGATTGCTCCACATTTACATAGAATCTAGAATAAATGAACCTCTTCCTAGAGGTTGTCATTTGGTCAATCGATATTAGACAACCAAAGGTGCTTTCTATCAATTTGAACACTTCTCCATCCCATAATTCCATCAGGAGGCCTGGAAGATGAACCTAAACTAGAGCAACCGAGAAAGAACACAAGTTCAAGTTGAAGCCTAGTTCCCACTTTTTTAAGCATTAGAGATGAATTACCAATAAACCATGGGATGCCAGTCAACACTAAAACCAAATCATCTTCATAGCTAAAGGTGAAAGAAAAGAAACCTTTGGCCATAGCCACAACATCAATCTACCCCTTAGTTTTCCATCAATTTAAAGAAAACTTGTGCGCCAACTCAATATGAGGTTGGGGGCCAAAAAATTTACCCAACAGAGCCATATCCATATTGGACATACTTTTTTCAACAATACAGTCTAAAACAGAAATAGAGTACTCTCCAATTTTTGCATTAGAAGTAAATGACATTGGAGGAGAAGTACTCTTATCTTTAGGCTTCGCTCCAAACAGATTCTTCCACTTAAGAGAAGATCTTGATAGGAAGTTAGACTTGGTATTATCAGCCCCAAGTCTAGCTATATCAGAAGTCCCATCACTACCACCAGAAGATAGGTCTAGCCCCGACTTTTTAGTCCTGGGAATCTCTTTGTCAGAGAACATCATCGGGGAAATCATAGGACACACAACCACTAATGTCCCTTTCCTAGTAGAACAAACATTATCAACTAAAGGGGACCCACAATGCTTACCTACCATAAAGGACCCACCTAACACCATGCTTCCATCAACAAACTATCTCTAATTAATGCATGCAACATCATCAAGAAATCTTGCCTTTTCAAAATTTGAAAATCCACCACCAACATCGCCACCACCTGAGGAGCTCTCCATCAACAAGTTAAAATAAAAAACCAATATTGCTATATCAATTATATAGGTCTGTAATGTTGAATATAGGTGATATGCAAAATTCCTCTAGTAGTTCCACTTCATATTCATTTCCAAAATCAAACTTTTTGATGATCTTACAAGGTCCAAACTTCTTCATCTTTAACTTATTATATGTCCCAATTGGAAATCTCTCTTTTCTCAGATATTCCATTACTTCCTCTCCTATTTGCAAACTCCTTATGTCTTCTCTTCTCATTTGCTTTCTCCTTGTAAGTATTTTTCATCTTCTCTGAATGATTTTTAACTTTAGTATGCATTTTTCCATGAATCCTACAAATTCTTCTACCCCCACACTCCTTTTATTCTCCATACTAATATCTCTTAATTTTGCCACTCCTCTGGGTTGTTGTCCTATCACAATTTCAAATGGTGTCTTCCTTGTGCTATGGTTTATTAAATTTTTGTTAGCAAATTTTTCTTGTGGTAGTATTAAGTCCTAATTTCCTACTTTACCTTTAGTCAAACACATCAACAAGTTCCCCAAACTCCTATTTACCACCTTTTTTTTTTTCATTTGTTTGTGGGTGAAATGTTGAACTATAATTCAAATATGTCTTCCCCTTCTTCCATAATGTTTTCCAGAAATATCCAATTAATATAGTCTTTTTCTAATACTATACTCTTTGGTAGTCCATGTAATCTCACAATCTCCTTGAAAATAGGTCTGCAACATGTACTGCATCACTGGTTTTCTTACAAGGTATGAAATGCGCGATCTTAGAAAATCTATCCACAACCACAAATATAGATTCAAATCCTCTCAGTGTCTTAAGTAATCCCAACACAAAATCCACATATAATGTCTTCCCATGGTCTCTCTGGTACTATCAATCGTGTATACATTCTAATGTTCTGACTGTTTGCTTTTGTAACTTGAAAAATCTTGTAGCTTTAAACATATTTCTTGTCATCCTTACACAACTGCAACCAAAAATAGTTCACTCACCAATGCTATGGTCTTATCAATTCCAAAATTTCTAGCTAATCCTCCACAATTCTTTTCCTTGATCAAATTCTCTCATTGAACTTCTAGGAATACATAACTGGTTGTTCTTGAATAACATATCTTCCTGAATGAAATAATCTAACCATTTTATTCTATTTTTCTCTACAAGTTCTTTGCAAGCCTTCCATGCCTCCACAAAATCAATGTCATCCTCATACATATGCTTCAATTCTTCAAAACCTAATACTTCAATCCTCATCTCTGTCAGCAAACTTCTTCTCCTCCTCAATGCATCTACAACCATGTTTGACTTTCCACTTTGGTGCTTCAACACAAATGTGTAACTCTACAAGAACTATACCCATCTCAAATGTCTTTGGTTCAACTTCCCTTGACTATTCAAATATTGTAAAGCTTGATGATCCATATACAACAAAAATTCCTTAGGTAACAATTAATTTTTCCACTTCTTCAAACCTTTTATGATTGCATAGAATTCCTGATCATAAACTGAATATCTTCTCCTAGCATCATTCAATTTTTCACTGAAATAGGCTACTAGTCTCCCTTCCTAACTTAACATAGGTTTGATTGCACTTCCACTAGCATCACAATCTACTTGGTATACCTTATCAAA
Source organism: Sequoia sempervirens (assembly GCA_007258455.2). Classification (NCBI taxonomy): domain Eukaryota; kingdom Viridiplantae; phylum Streptophyta; class Pinopsida; order Cupressales; family Cupressaceae; genus Sequoia; species Sequoia sempervirens. The sequence goes on from VDFB02322896.1 coordinate 136,868, forward strand.
GTCCGGTAGTGCTAATACAGGTTGTTTTGTCACCTTTTTCTTTAACAACTCAAAACTCCTTTGTTCTCCTAATGTCCACTTGAATTCCCTTCGTTCACCACTCATTGTCTCTATCATAGGTGTGCAAGTACCACTAAAATTTTTCATGAACTTCTGGTAAAATGTTCCTATTCCATGAAATGATCTTACCTCTCCAACATTTATAGGTGTAGACCATTCAACTATTGCTCTAACCTTCTCAAGGTCCATCTTTAGTCCTTCCAAAGATATCACAAATTGAAATTATACTAGTTCTTTCTTCATGAAGCTACACTTCTTGACATTTATCAACAACTTCTCTTCCCTTAACCTCTAAAATACTTGTCTGATGTGCTCCAAATGTTCTTCCTTAGTCTTACTTAAAATCAAAATATCATCTAGGTAAAAAATGACAAACTTTCCCAAGAATTTCTTCAAGACTTCATTCATCACCCTCATAAATGTACTAGGTGCATTAATTAGTCCAAATGGCATGACCAACCACTCATATAATCCCTTATTTTTCTTGAAAGCAGTCTTCCATTCATCTCCCTCTCTAATCTTGATCTGATGGTATCCACTCTTTAGGTCTATCTTTGTGAAATACTTTGCTCCACTCAAACTATCCATGATGTCATCCATCCTAGGAAATGGGAATCTATACTTGATTGTGATCTTATTGATAGCCCTTGAATCTATAGACATCTTCCATTCTCCATCTTTCCTTAGTGCAAGTACAACTGGTACCGCGCACGGGCTCATACTTTCTCTAATCAATCCTTTCTTCAACAGTTCCTGTATTTGTTTGCTTAGCTCCACGTTCTCTATTGGTGTCATCTAGTGTGTAGCTTTATTTGGAAAACTATCTCTTGGAATGAGATCCATATGATGAATGATACTCTGGATTGGTGGTAATCTATCAGGCACATTCTTTGATACAAGATCTTGGTACTCTATCAATAGTTTAGTGACTTCCTTCTCTAGTGATTCTTCTCCCCTTGCGGTGATTTCCTCTACATATGGAGCTCTGAACATCCTTGGAATCAAAGCAAAACACATTTTTTCATGTCTCAATCCATCCAAAAATTTCTTTCCATCTACCAAATTGATTCTAGATATACCACATACTTCACTTTTAGGTTAATCTTCCAAAGGTGTCAAGGTGATTATCTTTCCATTGGATGTTATGGTATAGGTATTCTTTCTCCCCTCATGTATAGCTTTCTTATCATAATACCAAGTTCTACCCAACAACATATGACATACAACCATTGGCATAATATCAAATAGTTCCTCATCATGATATGATCCTATACATAACTTTACTAGACATTGCTCACTTACTAGTATCTTGTGCTCATCTTGAATCTAGGCTATCCTATAAGGCTTCAAGTGTTTTCTTCTTTCCAAATTCAACTTTGTCACCATTTCCCTAGAAACTAGGTTATATGTACTACCACTATCAGTGATAACTTTGCAACACTTACCTCCTACTTTGCATCTAGTATGGAACAAACTTTTCCTCTGCGATGCATCCTTAGGTACTTCTTTCTTCTAGAACATTGTTTTCCTCATGAATAATGATTCTACCTTCTCAGGACTTCCTCTGAGACTCGGCGGTTCCACTGGTTCTTCCTCTGTATATCTAGTTCTTGCATGATTTTCAATTTTCTTACTTTCTTGGTGACACTCAAATGCTCTATGTCCTTCGTCTCCACACTTAAAACATGTTCCTCTGAAAGTTCTATTGTCATATCCTTTCTCATATCTTTAGTATTCATCATTGCAGTAAGAATTGTAGCCTCCTTTGTTGTGGTGGTAATAATTTATGTCATCTCTCCCTTTATGGTATGAATTGGAATCCCTCTCTTTCTTATGGAATGAATCTTTGTCCTTGTTTTTCTCCACATATAGTTGTGAACTACTCCAAAATGTTACCTTCCTTTCTAAAATCTACCTCTTCTTCCTCTCTACCTCTGTTCATGTCTTTTGTTTAGCTTGTCCTCCACCTTTAATGCAAATTGATATGATTCCTCTAGAGAATTCATCCTTACCTGACTCAACTCTTCCTAAATGTTCATCCTCAGCTCATTGATATATCTTTCCACTTTCTCCTTGCTTTCTTCACTATGTCTAGTCCTAATCATGATCTTATGAAATTCCTTAGTGTATTCTTTCACAATCTTTTCCTTCTATCTCAAGTTTTGCAATCTCTTCAGTAGCTCAAACTCATAGTCCACAGGTATAAAGTGGTTCTTTGATTTTGTCACCATTCTATCCCATTTCACAATCTTTTCTTTACCCTTTCTATTTCTCTCCAATTGAACTTCCTTCCACCATATTGTAGCTTGTCCTTTCAGTTTAGTATTTTCAAATCTCACTCTCTCTAGATCTTCAATTTATTCATATTCAAAGTATTCTACCATGTCATTTATCCAATCAATCAACTCCTTAGGGTTTAGGTTACTCGTATAGTTTGAAATCTCAATTCTAGGTCGCTTCCCTATTTTAGATATAGCCTTCAACATATTCATTTGATCTGATTCTTCCTCTTCTAAGGTTTCTTTAGTTAGATCTACAGCTTGAACTTCATCATCATCACTTTCATCATTAGGTCTAGGGTTTAAGCATTTTCTTTTGTCTTCTTCAACAACATCCAATCTCACTTTCATTATTCACATAATTTACATCATCTCATCCATCTTTCTAGAAACATTAATAGTAGTATGAATTCTCCTCAACAACATCTCTTCCTAGGATCTAGTACAACTGCCTCAAGTTGGCAATCTGGCTACAGGGTTGCAACTGCCTCAAAGTCGGTGGTCTATTGACAACACAAGTAGGATGCCTCAAGTCAGTGATCTCTCCAAACAAATATCTCTTGGAATTCCTTAATCAACTTCGCTCTCCTCTCCCAAGGTCTGTAAACTCACTCTGATACCACTTGGTGCAATCAAGGATGGAGGGTCCAAAAATAGGACTGTCCAACCTTGCAGCAAGAGTAAACACAATGGAAACTAGAATAATTGGAATAACAATCCCACATGAATATATAGATAATGATCAATTATTCACAGGAAGCATGCCCTGCCTTTCGTCTTATAGATTACATAATGATATGGCATGAAGCCTAGAAATACAATGTAGATCAAAATCCTCTCAATCGCTATCACTGCTACCTAGTGCAACTACACAATGCTTATATATATATATATATATATATATATATCAATTCCTAGCTTCAGAAAAGGTCTGTGTCAGCCTCAAGACATCTCAAACCCCAAAGTTGATGAAACGTGTGAAGGTCGGCCAAAACATATGATTCTCCTTTGATCCTTGGACAAACTTGATGCGGATAAGAACGAAGGTTACTCAATGAATGTTCATCCTTATGAAATGGTTTCCTGAGCTCCACAAGTCATGGGATAGGTCCATACACTTGAAAAGCCAAGACTAGTCAGTGAATTCTCTCTATCCAATTACATCTGATATTCTATTAGTGATATCTTCATACTAGGATCTCCAAAACACTTGAATTTTGGGTATGATGTAGATGTTGCAATGAAGATCATATATCCTACTCTGCGAGCTCTGTTTTAATCTTAAAAAGGTTCAAAATGGGGCCAAATTAGTGTAACTATTAGTTTACTTCTTGGCTCAAAAATTGTAATTTGGTGAATTATATGGTGCACATTTAATGTGCTCAAAAAATCAAAAATATGTAAAAATTGAAACCCAACACCCAAAGTTGAGAAAATTGAATTTTAGGATATTAAATAATATCCTAGAATGTAAGCAAGGAGCCAATTTTGGGTGCCATGCATGTTGAGAGTTATTGCAAAAGGGAGTTACATTTGTGCATTTTTTTTTTCTTCCAGAATTGTAGGTAGTGGTTGCAAGAGGTTTTCAACAACATAGTGGGAGTGGTTTTAAAATAAATTTGCAGCTCTAGATATGGAGATCCAACGCCCAAGAATAGAGAAAGAAAAATCTTGAAGGGGTTATAGCAATGAAGTTGTAGGAAGGGGTTGATGAACTAGTGTTCAAAAATGGGATTTTTGAGATTTTGGGTCAAAACTTAGTATGATATTGTTGATAGAAAAATATAGTGATCTTGTATTGTTGTAGATGAAGGTGGGAGCTTCTATTATACAATTTTTCAGGATAAATAAAATAATTTTACATATTCAAAATAATTTCCAAAATGTGGTTTGTCAAGAAATTTTTGTGCACATTTGTAGCAATTTTACATATTTTTTGTGAGTATTTTTGTAGCAATTTTACATATTTTTTGTGAGTATTTTTTTTGTTTGAAGAGGTTAAATATTTGAGTGGTGGTTGTGAAGATCAACACCTCAATTCAGGATCTTGGTCTTTGATTGCATAAAATGGTAACAAATTAGGAAGATCAGATGGGAGGTGTTGTAATAGTAAGCTATTTTTCTTGGAGATGTACTAAGAGAAAATTGAAGGATTTTGGTATGTTGGAATGTGTGAGTGTGATTTTTGTTGTAGTATGAAAGAGGACTTGTGATTTTATCTTCTAGCAAAGGTTAAGTTTGGGTAGAAGGTGCAAAAGAGAGAGAGGTGTGTCTTCTAAAAATTGTAGATGTTGGATAAAGGATAAACAAGAGATAGAGAGAGATATATATATTGTTGCAAGGAAGACTTGTAACTATAGAGGGACTTGTGAGTCTCTAAAAATTACTTTTAAAAAAGGCAAGATGGGTAATTGGAAGACCAATGAGAATTTTATTTTGGGAAGAGTATTGGGAAAAGGTGAGAGAAAATAAGCTCATTGCAAAGTTGAAGAAGATAGAAGTAAGATTGGATGCCCTTGAGGAAAGCTTGGGAATGAAGAAGAAAGCTACAGTTGAGGAAGATCAAAAAATAAATGAAGTTAAATTACATTATTTGTTTCATAACGAGTTTGTAAGTAATGATTTGTGTAGGAAATGAAGAAAGAAAAGAAGTTGTAATAGATGACAACAAAGAGAAGAAAGAGGAAAAGTAGAGGTTTGGCAAAGAGGATAGAAAAAAGAAGAATGTTGAAGTATGGTGTTGCAGCCCCATGATGGAAAGAGCATGGAAAGAAAGTCACATGGGAATAGCCCGCACAAATGTCATTGAAAGAAAGCAAGAAAAGAAGAAAGGCACAAGGAAAGAATGAAAAAATAAAGAGGTAGCAGTAAATGTGCATCTTGTTGAAGCCATAAAAGAGAAGAAAAATGAGATTGCATGCTGTAATATTTGCTAAATAGTATACCCAAGATACAAATGACTTAAGGAAAAAAAATACAAAAATAAGAGATGAGAAAGAATAAATTGTATTCCTCTCAAGAGAATGAAAAAATTCTATGAGCTTGAGAATTGGAATGAATGATGTAAGATTACAAAGGGAACCCTTTTGTTATATAGGCCAAAGTGAGGGATAAGATATCAAAAGATTATGACAAGTGTCTTAATCTTATTATATGAGACATAAAGTGGATAAGTATTATAAGATTGTGACAAGTGTCTTAGTCTTATAATATGAGACATAAAGTGATAAATATCTCATGTGGACCCTAAATAAACTTAAGTAATAAGGTGTGAAAATAACCTAAGTGGATAACTAGCTAGGAAATGAACTAGCTAGATAAAGTACCCCTTTCACACCAACACCCCCCTTAAGTGCAACTTGATGCAATCAACAATTGAGAAACCAAAGAGGTTTGTCAATTGTTGCATCCCTCCACAAAATCAACACTTGAAATAATTTTTAAATAAAAAATTCTAGCATAGAATATTTTATTACATTCAATAAAATGTTGGAAGTCTACATTATCAGAAAAATCAACATTTCAATCCAAATTAGAAAATCCATCTGCAATTACAATCAACTACATGCAAGATTCAAAACCCATATGCAAATTCCCACAAGCGAGTTTCAAAAATCAGCTACAATTCCACATGTTAGGGTTAGAAATGGCAGATATCTAACAATTAAATGCAGATTTAAGTAATAAACAGAGAAACTAAAACACACACAGAATAAATCATAACATAGAGAATTTAATGTGGTTCACCCAATCCGGGCTACATCCACCAAACCGCAGCCATCCAATACTTTTAGTATCCAGTGTAAAACCTATTACAATCTTGCAAATAATTGCATTTTTCATCATACTGTAATACCCATCCAAACCCCTTTTTAACAAGCTTAGAAGCTTCCATATTTTAGGGTTCTACAAAATTGGATTTTTCCTTTTTCATTGATTTTTCCCTTTCTTGGTGATCACGCGAAAAAGTAGGAGGAAAATTTTTCTCAGGGGCTGCAGTATACCATGGGCTATACAGTATAGCATGATCAGTCGCCACATACCAACACCACAAACCCATCACTTTTGTCCATCACTACTCCCTGATCATCATGAATCTTTTAAAACACCCTCTAGGTTTGGTGTACCTCATTCTCATCTTTTCAAATCATTTTGAAATTCCTGATTTTGTTTTTGTATGAGAAAATTATGCCATTTTTACTAAAACTGGTCCTCTCAAGTACAACTTTTGGCAATCTCTCTCTCCCCGTCAAACCTTCTAAATTCCTTTGACTCATTTCTTGGCACAATTTTTTCTCTTCTTGGAATATGCATTCAATAGAATTTCAAAAAAAATCTCCCCACCTCTCAACCCACTCTTTCCACTTCCTCCACGCCTTGCATCCCCTTTTTTTTCAACAAATGCAAATTCAAATTTTTAAGAGTTACAATTTACAATAAATGCCCACTCACAGGCTGGGTGTGGAATTTTTCCTTTTATGAAAATTAAAATTTTTAAACATTTTTAAATCCACTAATAACTGAATCAATTAATAAATTGATTTTCTTTTACAATCCCAACATCAAACCTTACTATGCTGGAGGAGTTGAAGATTTAATTAAATTGTGCCTATAAGAAAAACCAAGACAAAACTCAAAAAATAAAATTAATATATTTTTTGATGTGGAGGATTGTTCGTGCACCTAGATGCTCCTGCATCAAACAACCTAGGTAAATGAAATGTTTCATGACTGAGAACTCATGAGCATTTGAATATCTTGTGTTTTTTCATCATCCACCTTTCTTCCTTATCTACTTGATTTTACTTTTCTTTGTTCTGAAACTTCCTGTCTTTCCCTTCCTTCATCTTTCCCCTCTTTCTTCCTCTCATGTAATTCATCTTGCTATACCAAGTTTCATCTTCCCACTTCCCTTTATCATTCTTAACTTCTGCATATAAATCAACACTAACAAAATCATAGAAGTCAATAAATTCACTTTGCACATTCCCTTGACCTATTTGTTCTTCACTTTCTTCTTTTTCTATTTTGTTTTTCTCCCTTTTTGTTGTTTCACCCATTGTTAATGCAAGTCACTCCTTTTCAACTATTGCAATTTGCATTAATAATTCATCTTCTTCTTTATTTTCTATTGCTCTTTCACCTCTTTCACTTAAGACATTTTTTATGCATTCTTCTTCATATTGCTGCCCCAAATTCTGAATCATCTCCACGTCCTCATGAAGAACAAAATTTGTTGTAACTTGACTATTCTCTATCTCTACAACTTCACCTTCTTCTTTCATGACAATATTATCCCTTACACTCATTTCTATATCCATAATTTCATTAAATTCCTATGAAAGTAACATAACATCAAACTCATTTTCACAAATATCACATAAATAACCTTTTACCTGTGTGTCTTCTTGCTTTTCTACTGCTGTCCCAAATTTTTATTTTCAACTATCTGCTCTAATCTTGTTACTCTCTTCTTCTACCTCCTCCATTGCACTCAAATGTGCCATTTTATTCAACATATTTATTTCTTTCCAAAGATAAATTGCTGCCCCAACTTCACAGTCACTTACTTCAACATATTCTTTTATCTTTTCTTTACACAAATCAACATCAACATCTTTAAACAATACCTCTTTATCAGCTACAAATTCATTCTTCTTTTCTTTATTATCCTCTTGCATGAGGATCCCTTCCTTTTTAGTTCCATATGTATGAAAATAAATGTATTCTTTCTTCACTTGCATCCAAAACAATGTTAGTACATAAAATAGGGAATTCATCTCTTCCCACCTTCATTTCCTTTGTTACCTCTCTTTCAAACAAATCTTTTGTTTTATTTTTCTCCTCTTTCTTTCTCCATTATTTCCTTGTTCCTTTCTTCTTTTCTTTCTTTCTTTCATCTACATTTGTGTGGGCTACTCCCACATGACTTTCTCTCCATGCCCTTTCCATCATAGGGCTGCAACTCTTCATTTTCTCTTTTTTCTTTTCATTGTCCTCTTTGTCAAATCTTTGTTTTTCCTCTTTCTTCTCTTCACCTACATACAAAAATTGACTTGCAAATACATTTTTGTTAGAAAAATAATGGGACTCCTTCATGCCCACATATTCCTCTTCAACCTTCTTATTTGTTGCCACTTCTATTGCTACAATTTTATTCTTCTTTTCTATGATCACAAATTTATTAGGAAAGTAATATCTTTCCAAAGCTTCCACTCTAGCTTCAATCTTATTTAATTCTTCAAAAACCCATTTTGTAAACCTCTTTTCTTTCCACTCTTCCATAGTTAAAATCCTCACAAGCCTTCTCATAACCCATCTTGTCCTCTTCTTCAAAGACATCTTCAGAGACTCACAAGTCCCTTTGCAATTACAAGTCCTTGCAACAATCTCTCTCACTTCAAGGTATCAACCCTGTGTACTCATAGGTCCTCCCTGCAACAAACTCACTCTTTCTTATCCTCTACCAAACATATGGTTTCTAGAAGACACGCCTCTCTCTCTCGTGCACCTTCTACCCAGTCTTAACCTCTATTGGAGGATAAAGTCATAGACCCTCTTTCATGCCTACAACAAACATACTTTCTCACAACTCTATTTTGCAACTTCACCACTTCACTCTTCACCAAAACAAGCTCCTGTAACAAACTCATACTCAACACATCTCACAATCTAACAAGATCAACCTACTTTGATACCATTTGATGTAGTCAACAATTGAGAAACCAAAGAGGCTTGTAAATTTTTGCAACCCTCCTTCACAAAATCAACAGTTAAAACAATTTTAAAATTAAAAATTCTAGCATAGAATATTTTATTGCATTTAGTGAAATACTGGAAGTCTACATTATCAGAAAAATCAACATTTCAAACCAAATTAGAAGATCCATCTTCAATTACAATCAACAATACGCAAGATTCAAAACCCATATGCAAATTCCCACAAGCAAGTTTTAAAAATCAACTACAATTCCATAAACCCATCACTTTTGTCCATCACTGCTCCTTGATCATCACAAATATTTTAAAACACCTTCTAGTTTGGTGAGCCTCATTCTCATATTTTCGGATCATTTTGAAATTCTTGATTCATTTTTGTATGAGAAGTTATGCCATTTTTACTAAAACTGGTCCTCTCAAGTATGACTTCTGGCAATCTCTCTCCTTGTCAAACTTGCTAAATTCCCTTGACTCCTTTCTTGGCATGAGTTTTTCTCTTCTTGCAATATGAATTCAATAGAAATTCAAAAAATATCTCCCCACCTCTCAACCCACTCTCTCCAATTCCTCCACACCTTGCATCCCCTTTTTTATCAACAAATGCAAATTCAATTTTTTAATAGAGTTACAATTTACAATAAATGCCCACTCACAAGCTAGGTGTGGGATTTTTCCTTTTTGGAAAATTACAATTTTCAAACATTTTTTAAATCCACTAATAACTAAATCAATTAATAAATTAATTTTATTTTACAACCCCAACATCAAACCTTACTATGCTGGAGGAATTGAAGATTTAATTAAATTGTGCTTGCAAAAAAAATCAAGACAAAACTAAAAAATTAAAATTAATATATATTTTTTGATGTGGAGGATTGTCCATGCACCTGAAAGCTTCTGCATCACAACTTAGGGAGAGGTATACAATGCAAAGATGAAAATATGGGTCTTGACTACTAGGCCTGATGAGGTACCCATGTACATAGAAATCTCTCATAAATAGAGAAAAAGGAGAAAACTCAGTGGGACAAAATTTCTCTCCAAAAGAGAGAAAACAATGAAAATCCTCTCAATATAATGTGAAGGACAAAACCCCATGTGAGGAAAAAGTTCCCCCATAAGAGAGAATGAAGAGAGAAGGTCAAGTGAACCCCCCTAAATGCACAATATCCTACATTGATGATGGATGCTCAACATAGAACTCCAAAGACGGTCCAAGATCGTCAAACACCATTCCTCCCCTTAGGAATAAAATGATACATGCAGGATATATTTCTATTCCTAAAAGAAATAATTCTTTGGAATCGGCTCAAATGTCACAATGTCAGGAGTATCAATCTTAACTGAAGAAGGGGACAATGTAGAACAATGTTTAAACTGATGTAGAGCATCAACTAAAGATGAGGATGAGTCCTCCAATTGCTACTCCAAAAAGATGCCAAATGATGAAAAGCACTAAAATAAAGAATCAGGTACCATTGCAGAAGATGTCAACATGAATGGAGACTGAGTTGAACCTATCAACTTATGAGTATCTATAGAATCTGTCATGGTGAAAGCATGTAAATGTGAAGATGGAGCATGAGGATATTAATGTACCCAATTACAAAAATAGGAAAGGAGAAAGCCCATTAGGAATAAAACTCCTAACCACTCATGTCCAAACTCCAAAAAATAGATGAAGATGTATATGTCGATGAAGAAATACTAATGAATCCCACATTGCAATACGAATAAGATCAAAATCAAAGAGACCACTCCACAAGTATCAATTGGATACTCTCAAATGCTTGAAATTATAGATTTGGAACAAAGTCTGTATAAGTATCACTTATTTTGGACACTACTCAACTAGATATTAGTTGAAAAATATAGGTAACATGTCTCTAGATGTAGAACATGGCCCTCTGAATATATGAATATTGCTTCCATAACAAGAGTGTTTATATGGTATCTAGTCCATCACATCGAAATGCATGGGTAAACAATTGTTGTATTCATTATGTATATAGGAACTAACATTTGATACATAGAACAATCCTAAGAAGCTTGCAATATATATGGCATAGTACACTAAAGTGACAAGATTTTGGTTCTTTATTTTAGTGCATTTACAACATCTTTTACATACAGGAGTTATTTAGACAACATAAAAAATGCAAATCTAGAAATTCTGATGAAGAAGCCAAGCAGAAATCAACTATGAAGTTGACAACCAAATGTGATTGTTAAATGTGCCCTCCAATTGGGATATCACCATAATGTCAGGAACAACTAGCCCCTATTGACTATTAGATGAAGGAATGACATAAATGATACAATACAAAGCTTGACAGTTGATGAGAAATTTTTTTTTTCAAATTTACTTATTTAATGAGAAAATTACCTTTTTTAAAAAATTAATTAGAAATTTAATTAAAAAACATTATTGAAAAACTTTATTACAATAAATTAATAAAGAAAATTAATTTTTTAATTTTATTTTTAAAATTTATTAAAAATAAATTAACAAAGTTTTATTTTAAAACTTTTAATAAAAAAATTATTAAAGATTTTTTAAAAATATTTAATTAAAAGTTTAATTAAAAACCATATTTAAAAAACCTTTAATAAAAACATATTAAAAAATTATTTAAAAAGCTTTAATTAAAAAAACATTATTAAAAAGAACTTTTTAAAAACTTTATAATAAAGTGGGGGCATAACCTCCCCCACACCCCATGTGTATTAAATTTAAAGATTTTGAGAAGCTTTATTGAAGTTAAATGTGGGGCTTTAAATAAAGAAAAGCTTACTTTATAATAGATGGAAAGATTTTTTTTAAGCTTTATGGTTGGCCAAATAAAGGTGTTAGGTCACATGGGTCCACACTTTTATGGGTGCGAGATCCTATGTGGGTACTCGCATATCCATAACTTTTATATTTTTATATTTTTTTTGCTTTTGTTCTTAGACAATGATATTTTTTTTTAAAATAAAGTTTGGATTAAAAAAATTACAAACTCAATTAAAATTGACAAATTAATAATCAATTTTAGTTTTTTCGAGCTTTTTGAATACGATGGCAAGGTCGATTGGACCCATAATGCTCTGAAATGGTAGTTCCTTACTAGATTTGGTAATGAACCTTCTGCTTCAAATTTCTGTAGATTTGGCTTTCGGTGTCCAATTCAGATGAAATAAAGGAAAAAATTAACTTTCTTAACTACCCTAGCCACAATGGTGAGCTCAAAATTTCTCTAGGAAGCTTAAAAAAATTGCAACAGACAATTAAATGTATGACCCCCCATAAAATGATATTTTTTTCACACTTTTCTTATTCTCCAAATCATCCCATAATACAAAAGAAGAGCATACTTAGTGCTTTGAAAAAAGAATAGCTCTACACTCCCAAATTTCCTAAAATATTGCTAACACACAACTCATTCTTTCTCTAATAACATGTAACATTTACTAAATAGCATACCCAAGATACAAACAACTGAAGGAAAGCAAACATAAAAATAATAGATGAGAAAGAATAAACTATAAGATTATGGAAAGCTTCTATGAGCTTGAGAATTGGAATGAATGGTGTAAGATTATAAAGAGAACCCCTTGATTATATAGGCCAAGGTGAGGGATAAGATATCATAAGATTATGACGAGTATTTTAATCTTATGATATGAGAAATAAAGTGGATAAGTATCATAAGATTGTTACAAGATCTTAATCTTATGATATTAGACATAAAGTGATAAATATCCCATGTGGACCCTAAGTAAACTTAAGTAATAAGGTTTGAAAACAACCTAAGTGGATAACTAGCTAGGAAATGAACTAGCTAGATAAAATACCTCTTTCACACCAACACATGCACAAAAAATGAAGTTGTGACAGCAAAAATAGAGGTATTATCTCATTCTAATGAGTTTTTCAAAGTAAATATTGATTTGCATGTGGAGAAGATATAGGAAAATGGTGATTGTGAAGTTGGTGCACTAGTAGAGAAGCGAGAAAACACATAGGTAAATAGGAATTCTAATGATATTTGTGAAAGAAAATATGATTTGAAAGAGATACATGAATTTGTGCATAAAAAAGATAGTAATGTATATCCATGAAGTTGTAGCAAAGTTTGGTTCATTAAAGGACTTGGGAACATTAAGACTTTTGGGAAAACAAAGTGAAGAAGAGTATATGGGAAGTGAAGGAGCAACATCAAATGAAGAAGAAAATGGCTTAGTAATACAAATTGTAGTATTTGAAAGGGCATGGCTTGCATTAACAACAAATGAAACAAAAATTGTAACAAAAATTAAGGTAAATTTTGAATTTTCAGAATTATTTGATGATAAAGAAAAGGTTGATTCACATGAAAATGATATGTTTTACAATAATGAATATGAGAATACTGAAATTGATGATACACTAGTAGGGGAAGAGGAGAAAATTAAGATATTTGATAACTTTTCAAAATTTATTGAAGTTGATGTTAAAGTTGATTTGTATTTTGAAAAACAATGAAAGAAAGTGAAATGGGAGAGATGGTTAGAGGTAGAAATAACATGTTACAAAATGAAAATAAACAAGGTATGATGACTCTTTTTGACATAGAAAAAGAAGAGGATGAAGGAGAAATAAGTGAGAAAGATGAGCAGATAGAATTCATTTATTTCTATGAATTTGTTAATGTCAATTTGTATGTAGGTGTTGAGAATGATGAAGTAGGGTGTAAATAAGAACCTTGGTAGATTAAAGTGAATTTCATGAGTGGAAGAAAGAGAGGAAGGATGAAAGAAGGAAGATATATGAAGATTTAGAGTAGTGTGAAGAAGAGGAAACATGTTGATAACAAAGAAAGACGGTTGAAGAACAAACACAAGATTTTCAAGTGCTCATGAGTTCCAAAACATGAAATATTTCTTCTTACCCTAGGTGTTTGATGTAGGAGCATCCACGGTTCCAAGAAATCCTACATCCCCACAAATATTTTATTTTATTCTATGTGATTTCTTGTTGCAGGCACCTAGTTTGGGCACTCTCAGAGAATGAAAAAATTATTTATTAAGTTGGTTGGGTATTTTAATGTTTTAATCTTATCAAAGGTTGAAAAATGGGGCTAAATTAATGTAACTATTATTTTATTTCTTGGCTCAAAAATTATAATTTGGTGAATTGTATGGTGCACATTTAATATGTTGGAAAAACCAAAAATATGTAATAATTGAAACCCAACACCCAAAGTTGAGAAAATTGATTTTTAGGATATTATATAATATCTTGGAAGAGAATTTTAATGTACAAGGAGCCAATTTTGGGTGTCAGGCATATTGAGATCTATTGTAGAAGGGAGTTACATTTGTGCATGCATTTTTTCCCCAGAATTGTAGGCAGTGGTTGCAAGAGGTTTTCAACATTATATTGGGAGTGGTTTTAAAATAAATTTGCAGCTCCAGGTATAGGGATCCAATGCCCAAGAACAGAGAAAGGGAAATATTGAAGGGGTTGTAGCAATGAAGTTGCAAGAAGGGGTTGATGAACTAGTGTTCAGAAATGGGATTTTTTAGATTTTGGGTCAAAAATCAGTATCGTATTGTTGATAGAAAAAATATAGTGATCTTTTATTGTTTTAGATGAAGGTGAGAGCTTTTATTATAAAAGTTTTCACTATAAATAAAAGAGTTTTGCATACAAAATAATTTCTAAAATGTGATTTGTCAAGAAATTTATGTGCACATTTGTAGCAGTTTAAATAATTTGAATTTCATACCATTTGGATTCACATGTTTTTTCTGTGAGTTTTTTTGAAAAGGTTAAATATTTAAGTGGTGATTACAAAGATCAATACCACAATTCGAGGTTTTGGTCTTCAACTGCATCAATAAAAATAAACCTATAATTTGAAGACCTTTTGTACCTAGAAATAGAGATTTATTTGAGTGTCTAAACCTGTAATAAAATACTATAAATAGTGTTGACACAAGTCTTTGAAAGCTTTCTATATAAGGACCTTATCCTTCTAATACACCCCTTGATTTGATTCAACAATTTTTATCAAAATAAGGAAGACAACATGCAACAATTGCATAAGTCATTATCATAATGGATGTAACTTGGAACTTGGAACTTGAACAAAATGCAAAAGGGTTACATATGAAATGACCTAGTGTAAAACTAAGTTTTTAGAGCTTGTTAACAAAGATATGGTACAATCAAAATATACTAATGTTATGATAGGGGCAAGAATGATTCTAAGAGAAACTAACTTGGATAAAGATCTATTTTGAGCTTAGAAAATTATTAGATGATTGAAAATGACCTAGAGGTGATGTCCTTTTTATACTTAACTTGGACACACAATTTAAATTATTTAGCATTGGTCAACACATAATGACTAGTTGCAACTAAGTTGAATTGAACCAGTGAGAAATTTGATTTTTGAAACATGAGGGTCAAATCCATGTCATAGATTTCATTAATGAATGAAAATTGAGATTATAAGAGCTAATAAATTAATGAGTACATGATAGTTTTGTTTCTAATCATTCAAATAGAAAATAGGTTTATTGGGAGCACCAAATTAGTCAAAATCATTTCTTGGGGAAAGTACTTAACGAAATGTAAATTGCCATAAAAAGAAAGGTAAAAGTGTAAGGTATGCACTTTTGAACATTACATTTCCCCCCCACTTTGGTGTTCATGTAAAGCTACATGAGAAATCATACAAAATTAAAAAAGAAGGAAAAGTCAAGAGCAATTTGAAGTAAAATAACTAGGGCAAAGATCCATAGTCTACCTATGAACTACATATAAACATTGAGAATGATTAATAATAATTAATTTTTGTGAAGGAATACAATATCCTCACATAATTATCTAGGGTAAACAAATACAAATAAATAATGATAAATAAATTACCCTACATAATTAAGTTAGGATTCAAAATGCACACTTGATCAAATCTAAAAGTAGAGTCAAATGATAAGAATAAATTAGTAACTTAGAATTGGTGATAAAAATCCATGTGATAGATTACTAATACCTAAAACATAATTCAAGATCTTAGATGGAAAAAATAAGACAACTAAAACTGAAGAGTTATAGATTTGTTTGTAATCCTTATCAAATCCATGCCTACAAATTTGAACCTAGTGTATAGGAATGGATTTTGGTTGTAGAAATGAACTTGTGACCTATAAATATAGATCCTCCTTGGTGATTGTGCTTAAAATAAATTAGTAACATTATTGAAAAATGTCTTTAAGAGCTTTCTCAACAAGGATATTCTCGTTATGAAAATCTTCTAGGGCCCATTCAATAATTTTGATAAAAATAGGGAAGAAAAAAGTAAGGAATGTGAAGTTACTATTATCATGAGAGTAACTTAGAATTTGGAACTTAGAAGAAATTACAAAATGAGTATATAATGACCTACAATGAAAAATGGTTCCAAAAATTTTTAACAAAGAGGTGATTCAATTATAAAGTACTAATGTTATGATAGGGTTAGGCATGATTATAAGAGTGGCTAAATTGGATAATAATTTTTTTGATCTTAAATGATTCATAAATGATTGATAATGACCTAATGGTGATTTTTTTTATACATTACTTAGATTGAAAATTTAAAAAAATTGGTAAGGTATTTGATACATAATGACTATTTGGAACTAAGTTGGTTGTTCTCAAAGAGAAATTTAATTTTTGAAACATGAAGGTCACATTTATACTACAATTCAGCCTAGAAATAGATTGATAGTTCAAGAAATGATAAATGTATGATAATGAATTTAGTTTTGTTTCTAGTGTTCGACTAGAAAATGGAGCTTCTGAGAGGGCCAAATTAGTCAAAATAATGTGTTAGAATCAAGTTCTTAGGATGCCCACAAAAAAATATCACAAAATGAAGGGTAAAACTGCAGGGTATGAAATTTTCACCATTACATTTTACTCCTACTTTGTAAGCATGTGAATCTATAGAAGTAATCATACCAATTTATAAAATAAAAGAAAAATATAAGCATAACTAAGAGAAAAATGGCAAGAGAAACCATTCATAGTCCACTTGTGAAGTGGGCATAAACTTTGAGAATGGTTAATAATAATACTCCCCTTTAACTTTGTGTGTGCTCATTATAGAGAATAAAAAAAAAGGAGATAAAGATTCGATAAACAAGATAATATGATCATGTGTATTTATAAATTGAACATGCATATTGAAAAATTAACATAAAGCATAAGAATGATAAGTTTCAACATGAAAAAGTAGTAAAAAATAGACATAGTATATGTACTTAGCTTTGTGCATGTGATGATCAAAGATGATAGATGATACCACTTTGTCCCTTAATTAGTATAATCGTGAATTCATGTAACATAAAAAAACAATATCCTTTCTCCGACATGGAAAGACCAAATGAAAAGTTTTGGGTCTCAAAATTGTTGCTTCACTTCTTAGAACAAAATCTCACTCACAAGGAGCTAGGGTTGTCATCATGAAATTAAAATCAACTTATCAACATACTATGGAGGGTTAATGGAAAAATATACAAGAGTGGGTTAGATATCCTTTGCTTCAAGATCAACTTAAACTTAGGAGGGTGTTCCTAGGGATATACTTTAATGGGTATTGAAATCACATAAAATGATCAATAATGAAACAAGGAAAATCAAACCCAACTTGATGTCTTATCCCCAAAAATTGTCACTAGACTAGGAACAATTGGCTACATATGACCCCTATATAGTTGATATGATTGTACAAGCACAACCCACATGAAATATATCCACCACACTTTCACTCAAGAATGATTCCCATGCTACATTGATAGTCATGGGTGCACATGAAGGACCACCTAAATAAAATACTAATTAAACATCATTATTTGAATGATTTTAGATTGGTCAAGTGGGAAAAGAGACCAATGCCATATCCACTGGGCTAAAACGTCATATCTATAACAAGAAATAAAACCATGAAGAAAGCATAAAAGAAACTATCTGAGCATGCATGCCATCAAAGCACAAACATTACATCCAAAATGAATTTCATGAATCCATATGTAAAAAAAAAATGAATATTAAAAAGATTGTAACACATTAGAATTTTGTCACATTACTAAATGTTCATTACATTCATGCCAAAAATGTGGCAAGGGAAAACCTTCACAATTGTCAAATATTTTTTAAGATAAATACATATAACAATAGAGACATTAATTATATAATATATATACATGTATTTATTATTCACATGTTTCAAAGATTCATAACCTTTTTGCAATTGGACAGAGCATGATTTGAAACCATAGGCAATCCTCTACACCTATATCACCTCTAGCAGCCACCAAAAGAACCAACCTCCTCAAAATGACAAAAAAAATGGTACATATACAATAGGGGTAAAACCCTAAATTTTTGCAATGTAGCACATCCAAAATTTGTGGTTCAAGAGAAATCCCACCCAAAATGGGCAGTCTAGATGGAAGGGGGACAACAACAATAAAATATAGAAGCTAGGAAAATGATGCCATTACTATGAGTGGGTGGAGGTAGGTTGATGATCAAACATGCCATTGGGCCATAAAGTAATTAAAATATTCACTTGGTCTTTATCATGCCTTAGAAAGATGGAAAATTAAAATATGTGGATCCCTAAAAAATGAATAGGAAAGTTGTTAGGGATTGGGCCATCACCATGCCAAAATAAAAGGCATTAAAGAACTTGCAACCCCAAAAAGGAATTGAACCATTGGGCTACGAGCATTAAATATCCTATGAACTACATATTAGATAGGGAAGGAAGAACAACATGATAAGCCTTGAATTTGCAACAAAAATATTATGTTGGGCATCAAGCCATTGGGCCACTATCAAACACCCACCAAAGGAGAAGTGAAGGAAGGGAAACCATTTAAATGTTGATGAATGGACACTTAAAACAATTTATGAATTATTAGGCAAGGTTTCATGGAGCAGGATGAAGGAAAAGAAGACATTGATGAACAAAAAGGCCAACAAGCATACACTTGGTTAAATTGAGATTCTTTAACTTAGAATTTTGACTAAGGCCTAGACATGGGAGTTAGACACAACATTCAAAGGAACAATAAAAGCAATATAACCCTTTCAATTTTTCTTAGATTAACTATCAACAATGGGTTATAAACCACTATGACAAATAAAAGAAAGGGACTAAAGAAAAAAAAGGACACAACAAATTTGAGTCCCAACAATGGATTAGATTGGGGATGTGTGTCTTTGTAGGCACAACAAGAATTCAATTATTTGTACAAACTAAAAAATGGGTAACAATAGAGAATGGATCTAATTCATGGGGGACAACAAACATATATACATGACAAGATCATATCCAATTAGCAAGACAAAACATGAACAACAAAGGCATGGCTATGAAACAAAATTTTAACATAGTATGGCAACCTTAAAAATGATGGACATGATCATTTACCTCTATCAAACTCCATCCTATTGAAGGAATTATTTTTTCTCAAGCCACAGTTGCACACTCCACAGATTCCAACAATCGTAGCCTTCCTCTTGCAAGTAAAAACTTGTGATTTTCATTGAACAAGTGAAGAATTTCTCCAAGATTGACCTTTCCACTACATGGAAACCACATAAAATAAGCCATCAAACTGTCATGCATTGTATTTTCTCTTCATTGCAACTAGAAGTACCAGTTGAAAGCTTAGGTTAGCATTAAAGAAAATATGGAATTTTCATACTCGCTAATGTCCATGGGTAAATTGAGGGAAAAGGAAAATTCCTCCATTTCACAATGCAAAGAAAAATATGCCTCTTCACTGAGTCAATCTCGCCAAGGAGAAAAATCATCTTCTAAAAAATTAAACTAGAAAATTTGAAGCTCTGACATAAAAGAAACTTGACTAGCAAGTTGATCATTAGCCTAGAGAACATGTTATTGCTCAAAACCATCACAAGAAATATGCTAGGCCCAAGTGAAACACTCAAAATTGAGCACACTATTATCCATGTTATGAGAAGCTATATCTTCATCATGAAGAAAAACCTCATACTTAATTTTGTAAACTTCTAGGACAATAGGCAACCTCTATTGAAGCAATCCTCATCAACATAACATTGTGGATCAAGAGACACTTTAGGTGAAGAGCTAAATTATTCAAATTGTCTCATTATTTTAGTTTATTCTTCTTGGATCAATGAAAAAACATCTTGTGACCTTATTGAAGCACACTTTGCATGAGAAATACAACAATTACTACTCCAAATAAACAAGTTCTCATATTCATCCACATGATCACCATCTTCATAATCTTCAAGGGTAAATTCCTTAAATTGATAATCATTAACTATACTAGAATTTATTTTAGAATTTTTTGTTCAAATTGTGAAAACATAAAAGAAGCAAGCTCAAATAGAATACAAGAACACCTTCAATGTGCGATATTTGCAAACAAATATTTTCTATTTTCTTAAAAATAAAAACCTATAGAATTGAAGAGCTTGCTAAAGTTGTTCAACTATACAATGAAGGAGATTGCTTATAAGATCAAACCCTAAATGAGAAATGGATTAGATCATTACAGGTTTCAACATCACATGTGATGATACATAATTTGATCTAATAAAAGAAAAAAAAATCCTAAGTTTAGCTTAAGTGCATAAAATAAAATTATCCTAATAATCAATTAAATATTAATTAATTATTAGCTAAGGAATGATTACTATAACACCCCTTTAAGTGTAACTTAGGGAGTAGCTAAAAAACTATAAAAGTGAATGCATAAAATAAAATAATGCATGAATAGATCCCAACAAAAAATCTTGATAAGGTACCCATGTACAATCAAATAAATCTCTCGTAACTGGAGAAAGGGAGAAAACCTCATGGGAAAAATATCCTCTCAAAAAAAATAAAAAATGAAAGAATGTATAAAAACATGAAGGAGGCCTCATTAAGACCCCCAAGGACAAATTCCTTCACCCCAAGAATTGATCACAATTGGAGGTAATGAGGAGATGCTAAAGGTTTTGTGAAGATGTATGCAACCTACTCCTCTATAGGCATGTACTCCAAGGTGAGAAAATCATCCTAAAAAAATTGTCGAATGAAGTGCATGTGGATCTCTATGTGCTTAGTGCATTGATGCTCCACTACATTGTGAGAAATGTGAATGGAACTCTGATTGTCACACCAAAGAATAGTTGGACTATTAGAAGGAAAAATGAATTTAGTCAATGACTGATGAATCCACAAAACCTCCTAGCTAGCCAAAACTATTGCATGATAGTCAACCTCTTTATATTATAATTAAATAGAAAATTTATTCTTGAAATACCATGTAATGGGGCCAAGACCAGTGCAAAAAAATCTAAAAGTGGACTTCCTATAATTCACATCACTAACCCAATTTGAGTCAATGAAGCTAAGTATTTGAGAATCCCTTGATGTATAGTGAATACCATAATATGAGGTTCATTTAATATAACTCAAAATATGTTTGGAAGCTTGATAATGACTAAGAGACATGGACTGATTGGTTATAGGTTCTCATGGATATTTGGATACATAGGTGAGGCTAAGAGATCTCTTGTGATTAGAGACATTTATTGAGATGGTTAATCTTTTTATGAGGTTTCAGTTGGAATTACAAGGATCCTACACTTTGGTTGGAAGTGAGTTCAAAAAGTGCCTATAGAGGATATTGTTCTTGGATGATTTATGATTACTTGGATATCTTGGAGGAGCATTCTCATTCCCCACTCTACCTGGTGAATAATCATCTAAGAGTTATTGCCCGTTATTATTTTCAGATGCATTGTGTTTTATGATTTTTCTTCTGATGCATATAAATCTTGAGCTTATCTAGTTTTGGAGGGTTGATTTGAGGAGTATTGGATTGTTTATCTTCTTATTTTTTGTGATATTATTCACTGATTTTGATTTTGGATGCTATTGGGCTTATTCCCTTAGTTTGGGAATGGATTTGGTTCTATCTTCCTTTGGTTTGATATGCATACATATTGGTTATGGTTATATGTGGATAGTGATATTATCTTTGGAGACATATGTTTGGAGTTTGAAATGTATTTATTGGTTATAGGTGCTCATGGATATTTGCAGATATAGGTGAGGCTAAGAGATCTCTTGTGATTAGAGAAATTTATTGAGATGGTTAATCTTTTTATGAGGTTTTAGTTGGAAGTACAAGGAGCCTACACCTTGGTTGGATGTGAGTTGAACAAGGACCTATAGAGGATATTATTCTTGGATGAGTCATGATGAATTGGATATCTTGGAGGAGCATTCTCATTCACCATTCTTGGTCTACCTGGTGAATAATCATCTAAGAGTTATTTCCTATTATTATTTTCAGATGCATTATGTTTTATGATTTTTATTCTCATGCATATAAATCTTGACCTTATTTAGTTTTGGAGGACTGATTTGAGGAGTATTGACTTGTTTATCTCCTTATTTATTGTGATATTATTCAATGATTTTGAGTTTAGGAGATGTTATTGGGCTTATTCCCTTAGTTTGGGAATGGATTTGGTTTGATCTTCCTTTGGTTTGATATGCATACATATTGGTTATGGTTATATGTGGATAGTGATATTATCTTTGGGGTTTTATGGAGGAGATCATACTTATCACAACCTAGAATTAGAGGCATGTGTAGAAGGACATGCTATAGGTTTTGGTTTGTAGCTTCTCTCTTTGGTCTTTTTCTTCTTCTTGGATGTTTATTTTCACATGACATTGGTTTTGAGATTTGTGTGGATCTATGGTGATCACTATGTTTTCGATCAGGTGTTCATTATTATTTGGTGACAACATGGATGTTCCTTTATCTCTTTCCTTTGTTGAGTGTGAAAAACTTGGGAGAGCTATGGAGACTTGTGGTGAGAGTTGTGGTGCAAAAAATTGGTTTGTTGGTTTTTCATATATTTTGGATATTCCTTGGTACTTATGATTTTTATTAGACATTCTATGTGATTCTATTGATATATCTTGGATTCCTTGATAATTTTTAGATTTGGCATTACCTATGTAGTGAGAATTCCTAGATGTGTATGTTCTTCATTGGCAGGTTTGACACTTAGAGCTTGTGATTGCATGTTGTGGGTTGTATTTTCTAATGGCATGAGCTTCAATTGTTATGATTTTTATACCTTTGAGGTATGGATAGTTGGATGTGTTAGCATTTTTTCTGGGTACTATTTCAACTATGGTGATTATATCTTGATAGATCTTGATACATATTGTGATGTAGAAAAAGAGGTCCTATATTTAACTAGTAGATTACCTAGATCAATATTTTATTACATCAACATTAGAACTCAAACCACAAAGGTGTTGAGATTGGATAAAAAAAAATTTCCAAGGAGATTGATTTAATTTATGTGAATTTATTGACCTAATTTACTATAAAACATAGTATGAAAACATAAATTATTTGCACAAATGAGAATGTAAATTGAAAAAATAACATATCTAATAAGGGTAGATATTTGTGCACCTGTCATACAAAATTGGGTTGGATTTGATTGGTTAAGGGCGAGGGTGCCTTTGACTAGGAAGGGTGATTCTAGATCTATAAAACCTTGATCTGTAATCTATAGGTCTATGCTGCTGTTTCTTGTCCTAGAACTTGTTGTCTTCAAATTTGAACTTGTAAAATCATGACAATGAGAGGAAAAGGCGTGGCTATATAAGATTTTTCCTTGGTTGAAAACCCATGTTTTTGTATTTCTACCTCCACGAATAGCTAATTTATTGATGGATAAAGTGTGCACTTTCAACCTTAAGTGTGTCTAAGGTTGTATTGAACTATTATATACAAAAAAAATGGTAAAACCATACTCAAGTGTGTTAGAGAAGGATTCATAAATGACACAATCAAGATCAACCCACTTGAGAAATTCAAATACTCGAGAGAAAATAAAAATAATGAAATACCTTACTTAGGACAACAAGTAGCTCAAATTCAAAAGATGAGAACACCTTGAAAATAATTCATTAGGTTCTTGGAATAAGAAAAATCTATCTCCAAACCCTAGATTAATTAAAGTGAAACATCAAAATAAATTAAAGTGTAGGCTGACTCATTTAATTTTAAACTTTTAGGATTAATTTACTGCCAAATTTTGAAATGGAATTCATGACACATAAATAAAAGACTGACACAAATTAAAGATCAAAATTATCAAGAACACATGTTCCAAGGCCCTACCTTGCCCTTGACCATCTATTTTGCACACATTAAAGTGTGATCCTTGGATTTAGAGTTTTCTTAATTAGGACTTATCTAGAAAATGAGCATTTGTCAAGGTTAAAATGATGAAACATGATTGAGAAGGCATTTTTAGGGTAGTATTGACACGCTCTCCTAAGTTGAAGGGAAAAGACAAAGCTAAGAAGTGGTCCTAAAATCCACTAATAGAATAAAAACCAACACAGGCCCTGAATAAATCATGAAATTATGCTTTCACCTTTAGGGAGCATAATTTACAATGCTACATTTAGCCCCCACTTTAGCGGTCATATGCCACTATGTGAATATGAAAGCTAAATTACATAAATTAATTCATAACATATGAAAGAGGATACCCAAAAGGATATTGTAGATGATACATAGATCATCAAGCAAGAGAAAGAAGCCCCAATCATAGTAAATTTTAAAACAACACTAGGAATCGCATCCTACAAAGCCAAAATGTTAGAAATATGAAATCATCTTGCACATATGAATAATATTTTTAGTCCAAAAATTTTAAAGGGAATGAAATTTGAGGATAGATTTATGCCTCCCTATTTTTGATTGCTCTATGGGTGTGGAAATAGGGTGGAAATCTTTTCCACATCAAATTGATTAGGGTTTTGATGAAAATTCCTTTGGTAGGGTCATTTATAAAAACACCACCAATACTAAAAGAAATGGAGAATAATAATGGCAGAACCAAAATTCCAACCCAATAGATGATGTGAAAATAAGAGTTCATAAGCCCAAGTTGTGATGATTTTAATAAAGAGATGTTTGAAAATGATATAGATGATATGTCTTATTTCTTGATTTTACTATAAGTACTAATTATTCTAACCTTTTAACCAATTATTGTGACTTTGCAATTTGAGAGTATCTTGAGTAAGTTCGAGCAACCCTAGGAGTGAAATTGTCACAATGAAAACCATACTACATACCTACGCTAGAGGCCTTGAGAAATCGCATCACACATAGAGTGATGATGTGAGAGGTAAGTCATGTTTTCACTTTATGTGCATTTTGGAACTCAATTTCCAATGTTTTAAGAATTTTTTTCTATTTTGGGGTGCCCTTGATCAAACTAGGTGCCTCAAACCTATGTGGGTGCCCTGGTCCACTATGGTGCCCCTGACTAGGCAGTTTGATTTGAAAATTGTAAATTTTACTTAAGATTAGTATTCTATTGATGAAGGAATTGATGAATGAATGTTTTGATGATTGACAAGTACCACCACACATGCAAGAGAACTCAAGAGGTCACTTACATAGATTTCTACATGACCATGCCACTTTATTATCACAAGCATAGTAGAGGCATGTGAGAGATGTTAGTTTTTTTGTGAATATAAACCATGTTGACCATGAGGTATGGAAATGCAATGGTGATGACACTCGTAGAGAGATGGGACGTGGGTACCTCTACCTTCCATCTTTGAATGGGAGAGCTGACTTTGACCCTCGAGGATTTGTATAGGATTTTATGATTACCCATATGGGGTAGGACCATAAGCTTAGAGGAGGGGAGGACACTAGATGATGTCTTAGATGACTACCTATATTGCATGGACCAAGATATATTAGATGATAGCAAGGGTCGGATATATTTGTGATGGCTTCTACATGATGATGTAAACATCCCCATGATATGTTAAATATTGATAGTGGCCATAACACTTGTAATAACACTTGATGAATGAGGAACACACCTTCACAAGGGACTTAAATGCACACCATACATGTGATGAGGATCAATGTATCATGTTCACCTAGGGGAAAATCATGCTAGCCCACCTTTACTATGATCTTGGTCAATATTCACATTACAAGGCACAAAGCTTGATGACACACACTCTTTTCCAAGTATGGGCATTTAAGCACATTGTGTGTATGTGGCTAGTGGGATATTTGATAGAGTTAGCATGGATATATCCTCAAGCATACTCCTACCCATTGAGGAGGCCATGGTAATATGGTAACTTCTTATATTGGAAAATCGTATTTCATTGAGTAGATGCTACAGAAATGATTTGAAGGTCATATAGGACATTGGAGGCCTAGGAAATTACTCCATAGTAGCTAGTAAAGATGCAGTGGGACTAGCTTTTCTTCAGTCAATATGAGCATATTGTTATGAAATTTTACTATGATCAAGTGACCCAATAGTTTGGTTGCCTTCGAAGGGTCCTTATTCTGTAACACCCCTCCATTTTGTTCTTTTGATTGAGCAATGTTTGTTATATATATGTTTTTCTTTGTCAGCACGTTGGTTATAACTTGATTTCTTTGACCGCTAATTGTTAAGCGATGTAAACATTATGTTTTGATGTGATGATACTTTAATCAGATGATATTATTATTTCATGTTGTGGATTAAATTATCATGTATGTGAATTATTGATGCTTTATGCTTTGATTATACTATTGATGATTAGAGGCGTCAGTTAGCGATATTGTATTGGTGAACGGGATGGGATCACATCACTCGCATGCGAGTGCCTTGTAATTCCGTGATTTCCTCTTCACGGTTTGTTTTAATATTTATATATTTATGCATGTTTGACACTCGTGTTGTGTGCAAGATGCAGGTACAGGACATTGACTCCACCTGATTCAACAGGTCTGAGCATGTCCCTTGTTCAATGGAAAACGATTGGGAGATAGTAGCTTGGTTTTTTGTGTTGTGACAGCACCCTAGCCATAGTGTGTCATCAGGTTGTCAGTTGGGATAAGTTATTTTCCTTGTCATCTCATCTCTCCTTGCTTGCGTGATTAAATTTCCTAGTGAAATGGTGTTTGCTTTATTTAAACTTATTGCCAAAATGCATAAAGGAGTGCTTGTTATTTAATTAGTTAATTTAATTCAATCAATAAATTAATCTAATCATGGATTAGATTTAATTATTGATTAAGTAAATTAAATTAATTATGTTGTGTTATTAAATTTGAGGCAAATCAAAAAATATATATATAGAAATTGCCTTGCATTCCTTTTGAAATAAAATTAAAAATGATTTTGTTAAATGTAATTAGTAAATTCAATTTTGTGGATAAAAGGGAATTTAATTGACTTTTGGGGTGCAAATGGAATTTTGTTTTAAATAATTATTATGCATTTGAAAAGGGAAATAGAATTGTTTTATTAATTTCCAAAAAATGAAAATATCCAAAATATCCAAAATAGCAATAACTATGGTGGGTGAACTAAAATTAGGGGTTTGACAATTTGGAGAAGGGCATAAGGAAGAGGCATTTTCTTTTTTGAATTGTCTTTTTCTAGAATTGGGTAATTTTGGAGAGCAACAAGAAACTTGAAATAGCTTGGAGAAATTCTTGGAAGAGGTTTTTGAAAGATTTGTTGAAGCAAAATTTTAAGGAGATCAACCTCCATTGAAGGATTCAAAAAAAAGTTTGGAGAAAAACAAAAGGTTCCATGTTTTCCCCTCATTATGCAATTTTATTTTAGCAATTTTGTTTGAAATGGCTCAAATTAGATTTGGAATTCAAACTTTGATTCAAAACCCATGTTGGAATCACCATTCAAACTTGAATAAAAGAGTTTTTCAATTTTTTGAGAAAACCATGTGAACCATAAACTATCCTCAAACTATCATGTGGAAATTTGAAACAAACTTGAAAGATTCAAATGGTTTTCATGAAAAGTTGTGTTGTTTGGAAAATCTCCTTTTAACTTGTGAGAAATCATGAAATTATTGTGTTAGATTATGGAGTTCCATGGAAATTAATTTTGTTTCTCATATTTTGAGTTTTCCCAATTTGGGTGTTGAAGGAATGCATTTTCTCAATCAAATTATGAAGTTGTTTTGTGTGTATTTATATATATATATACCAGTTAATATGTATTTATACATATATATACATATATATAAAAATAGATGTATCTTTTAAATTCAAAATTTTTTGTTTGAAGTTCTGGGAGGTCATATTTTATGACTGTGTTTTTTTTTTACCAGTCATTTTGTTTTTTTTTCTGCCATTTTGTTTGGGGTGGAGTGGTTTTGTTTTGCTCGCGCGGGGTATGTGGAAGGGGTTTTAACCCCTGGCAGCCCCCATGGCTGGGGACGGAGGCCTATGAAGGCAACGCCGTCGCTGCCAACACAGGCCGCAGCCCCCAACAATGGAGGCTGCGTCCCCTGTTGTTGCAGGGCACGGCCGAACTTCGGTGTTGACCTTTCTTTTAGGGTTCGAACTTTATGATATAATATATATATATAAGATGTAATATATGTAATATAATATATATTATATTATATTATATTATATATATTACATCTAATATATATTTGTATTTTTTTTATATATAAATTTTATTTATTATATTTATTAAATATAAAGTTTATAATATATTTTATATTTAATATATATAGAATATGAGATTTTTGAATTTAAAGTTTTATTTTATGAATTAAAATATAATTTTTATATATATTATACTATGTATATATTATATTTTAATTAAGGGTTAAGTAATTATCATTTGAATTTAAATATTAATTATATATATATATATATATTAAAGATATGTATGTGATTAGATATGTGTAGGTATATTTAAAAGGTGATTTATTTCCTTAAAAGAGAAGAAGTATTTAATTTATATATGAGATATTTGTAAAGGAATAGACGAAAATTTGTTTATGGAAAATTATGGTTTAGCAAAGAATGATTAATTTAATTTATCGTATGTATTGTGTCAACAACAATCAATGAACATTCAAACCCTTATGTGATTGTGCAAGAACATAGTTTATTTAAATTGTTTAAATGCACCAATGTGATGAATGAGTGGATTTACGAAATATGAAGGTAGAATACCTTATATTGCTTGCAAGCTTTCTTTCATCATGGAGTGCTCATTTAGTTGGGATTTGAGTCAGATCTCGTAAGTCTTCTAGATTTAATCGTCTTTTATGTGTTTTGGGGTTGTCATCGTGTCAATCAACCTTGTTTACCATGGGTAGTGCATACTTGAGTCCAGCGTTATATCTGATTATCTTGGGCGAGTTTTGTTTACTTCATGTCATGTTTAGGGATTCATTATCCCTAGGTCATACTTGAGAAGCCGTTGGTGGTGGCATAGTTCCACATGTTGTCTTAGAGAAGTGGCTTGCATTGAGGTCGGCACACAAAGTGGTGCCAAGAGATCTCAATGTAAGTTGGTTAAATTCAGTGAAAACTTAAACCAATTAATTAGCATAGGTGGTACCAACATTTAAAAATATTAATTTTTCCTCACTCATGGATGCAAGTGCTTGTATAGACTTGGGATGAAACGAGAAGGCCTAGAATGGCAAGATCGTTATCTTGTCCCTTCGAAAGATAATTGATTCTGCATTGGTTTGCATGTGGGGCCAGGAGTCATTAGAAGTTACCATGAAATATTGAGATGGGGGTCGAGACCTAGGAAGACTTGCCAGGATATCCCATGCGACATTGTGATGACCCTTCTCCTAAGTCAGCATTATGTTTGTAGTCGTGATGTGTTCATGTATTTGAAATTTGGAAGCATTGTAACCTTTGTGTCATGTGATGTCATGTTCGTATCATTTTCTAGTTGAGTCATGTTGCCTATGTTTAGAGGTTGTTGGTCTTGACCTGAAACCCTTGTTACTATCTCCTAGCATGGGGGGTGAGCCTTCGGGTACCCCTTGGTTGGGTGGAATGTGCACCTTACTCCATTTTTTGGCATTGGCATATGTGGATGAGACTTTCAGGTTGGAGAGCTCGTGGGATCCAGTTGCTAATTGGTTTCATTTATGTTAGTTGCTCTTGTATTTTATTTACCCCTCATTTTTATCAAGGTGGAAATTGTAATAAACAATCATGTTATCGATTTACCTCATTCTAGGAATGAGAGATGTAATTGTAATTATATAACTTCTGTCCTTGGTAACCATGAAGGATCTCATGGTCTTAATGAAAATATCATGTATGGAATGTATGTGCTCTAATTAGTTAAGTGAATGATGTTATGTTTCATTTCATGCATGTTGTTATAATTTGTGAATTAATTAATCTTTGCCTCGTGAACTTAGGGGATTGTTGGCTTTGCGTTGTAATCATACATGTATTTGTATTTAAAAAAAAAAAATTGTTGTGAAATTGTTAGTAGTTTGCAACTTCCCCTAGGGTTGCGTGGCGGGGCATTACACATGGTATCAGAGCCTAGGTTTAAACACTGGGTACTCTGGGATTATGATGAGCCCATTAAGCTTTTAGTTGTGTGGATTTATTTGTGTGTTGTGCTTAATGCCTTTTTGTGTCTGTATAGGATAATTCCTCCTAGGCGTGGAAGAGGAGGGGGTCGTAGACATGACCGTTTAGGCGGTCGCATTGAGGAACAGCAAGACCCACCTCCACATGATCCACTTGTTTCTGACCATGAGGAGCAACAGGCTTCTCAGAATATTCAAGGAGATGGCAATCAGAATCTAGATCCACGTAGGATCAAGGATGCTCAGTTGCGTCAGTTGTTAGAGGAGAGCCTTGCCCACCTTGGGCCTAGGCAGGAGGTAGAGCCAGTGGTGGTTGGAGAGAGAGAGGTACCAGTTCACTCTAATTCAGAGGTAGCAGCCCATATGAGGGATTTGCTTAGAG
Source organism: Sequoia sempervirens (assembly GCA_007258455.2). NCBI lineage: Eukaryota > Viridiplantae > Streptophyta > Pinopsida > Cupressales > Cupressaceae > Sequoia > Sequoia sempervirens. The sequence continues at coordinate 167,797 of VDFB02322896.1, forward strand.
CATGACCACCCACTTTCGATGGATCAGGCAGTGGTTTGGAGGCAGAGACATGGCTCATTGACTTGACTAGGTGTTTTGCTATGCACCCATATGGGAGCAACACTCGAGCTAGGTGTGTTATCATGCACTTGAGGGGATTTTCCTCCACTTGGTGGAGATTAGAGGAGCAGAAGCTCCATCTGGATATTGGTACTATTTCTTGGGAGTTATTTCTAGAGCAGTTTTGGGCTAGATTTCTTTCTTAGCATTGGAGGCAGTGTTGAGGGGATGAGTTCCACACCCCTCGACAGATGACTATGTCAGTAGAGATGTATGAGCATCGTTTCTATGAGCTCAAACAGTATGCGGGCATAGGTGATGATGTGGGCATGTTGGTACAGCATTTTCTCAGGGGCTTAAATGCCCGTATCAGTGGTGGAGTGCGGGTTTTTGAACCCAGGACCATGGAGGTGGCGGTCGACAAGGCCAGGCTCATTGAGGAGAACCTGGCGATGGCCTTAGGTGGTCATGTAGGAGTGCAGGTGGGAAGTGGTGCAGCAGCTGGGACTAGTGCTCGAGGAGGTCAGCCTCAGGGAGGTGCACCTTCTAGAGCTCAGCAGGGTCCGTCTCAGGGTGGTCAGTAGTAGCAGTAGGGTTCCTAGGAGAAACGGAAAGGTTTCCAGCAGAGGTAGGGGGACAGGAGTTGGAGGCACATGAGACGCTTCAACTCTAAGCAGCCAGCGCAAATTTCTCATTCTTCTTTCAGGGGTAGTGCGCAGCAGTCTAGCGCACCACCTATAGGTAGGGGCTTCAGTAGAGGCACTGGATGTTTTGCATGTGGCCAACAGGGTCACATAGCAAGGATGTGTCCCAATAAGGGTGCATCAGGTTATTCTCAGGGACTAGTGGTGTCAGAGCTGACTATAGGGGATGCAGGCCATGGGCATCGAGTATTCACAGTGGTTGACAACCGCCAGGCAGAGCACCAGGGTACAGTTGTTAAGGCCTATGGTATGTTGAGGGGTAACCCAGTTTCTATTCTATTTGATTCTAGAGCATATGATTCCTTTGTTTCTTCATCAGTCGTGGCACGATGTATACTAGATGTAGTAAAACAGGTCGATAGGTGGCAGGTAGAGTTAGCTTCGGGTGCAAAAGTTGCATCCCTTTCCCTTGTGCCAGAGTGTAGGTTAGAGGTTGGACCTCTCCAAACTACCTTGGACCTTCGTGTTATTCCATTGGGTTCTTATGACGTTGTCATAGGAATGGATTGGCTAGAGGCTCATAGTGCAGTTATTGATTGTCGACGTAAGTCGATTAGATGCATTGGGACATCTAGTAGAGAGATAGAGGTAGTGGGGGATCAGAGGCCGATCTCCTTGAGGATCATCTCAGCTATGCAGTTGAGAAGGTGTATGCGGCAGGGTTTCCAATTGTTCGCTGTTACCGTGGATGATTTGGGTCTAGGAGGTGGAGAAGAGAAGGTTTCTCTTGATAGTCACCCCATCCTTCAGGAGTTTTTCGATGTCTTTCCAGATGAGATTCCAGGGATGCCTCCTCAGAGGGACATTGACTTCAAGATTGACTTGGTACCTGGATCAGAGCCCATTTCACGAGCTCCCTATCGCATGACTACCCAGGAGCTGAAAGAACTTCGGTTGCAACTTGAGGAATTGCTAGAGAAGGGGTTTATTCGCCCTAGTGTTTCTCTATGGGGAGCACCTGTCATCTTCGTAAAGAAGGACGGTTCACTTCGGTTATGCATTGATTACCGACAGTTGAACAAAGTGACCATCAGAAATCGGTATCCTCTTCCTAGGATTGACAATCTATTCGATCAAATCAAGGGTGCTACCATCTTTTCGAAGATTGATCTCAAGTCAGGATATCATCAACTTTGAATCTTCGAGTCAGATATTCATGAGACCGCATTCTGAATGTGGTATGGTCACTATGAGTTCACAGTTGTGCCATTTGGTTTGACGAATGTACCCTCAGTGTTCATGAGTCTTATGAATGGGGTATTTCGTACATACCTTGACAGGTTTGTTCTTGTGTTCCTAGATGATATTTTGGTATACTCTAGAACAATGGAGGAACATGAGGAGCATTTACGACAGGTATTGCAGTGTTTGCGAGATAATCAGCTGTATGCTAACTTGTCGAAGTGTGAATTCTTTAGGATTGAGGTTCAATACCTTGGTCATGTGATCTCGGGGGAGGGTATTTCAGTGGATCCTGCAAAGATCCAAGCGATCTTACATTGGCCTGCACCCACGAATGTGGCCAAGATATGTAGCTTCATGGGGCTAGCAGGTTATTGCAGGTGATTTGTGTAGGAATTTTTGAGGC
>VDFB02322896.1:170227-258868 GCA_007258455.2 Sequoia sempervirens
CCCTCTGCCACCCTCTCCCACTCTCTCACACACTCACTCCATCTATCTCTCTCCCCTATACACTTAACCCTGAAACCATAAACCCTTATAACCCTCTACCATAAACCCTTAACCCTAAACCCTTAACCCCTAACCCTAAACCATTAATCCTTAAAACATCTACCATATACCCTAAACCCTAAACCCTTAACCTTTAAACCCTCTACCATCTACCATTAACCATTAGGTCTATGTGTACACAAATCGGATATCTGATTTGATTCAGATATCCGATTTGATTCAGATATCCGATTTGTAGAACTAAAATCATACTGTTACAAAACATTTTTTTTCCAGATGTATCGGATATCGGATTTGTGGGCCATAGAAAAGCTCCATGTGGGCCATTTTGTGCATTCCAATGGACCCTACATTCTATTTGTAGGTGACATACATGCAATTTCAGATAGGAAGAGACAAAGATCAACTTTTTGGAGCATCTTCTACTCAAATTTGTCATAAGCAATGATTTTTTAGCATCTTTTATGAGGTATAATGGGGAGCAACAATCTTCAGAAGAAAAAATGTAAGAGAAATCTTACAAAAGAACAAATTGAAGCATATAGAAAAAGAGATAGAGAAGGTCATAGGAAGAGAAGACAAGTTATGTTAAATATTGGTGAACCTAACCCCTATGGTATTTCAAGTGAAGAGGAAATTGAAGATGTTCAAGGTGAAAATGTTAGAATTGAAGATGTTGAACATGATATTCAAATTGGGAATGAAAATATTGAAATTGATAATGAAAATGTTGGATTTGAAGATGTTGAACATGATATTGAAATTGGGAATGAAAATATTGAAATTGATAATGAAAACATGTACAAGGTGAAAATGTTGGATTTGAAGATGTTGAACATGATATTGAAATTGGGAATGAAATTATTCAAATTGATATTGAAAATGTTCAAGGTGAAAATGTTGGAAATGAAGATTTTGAACATAATATTGAAGCAAGTGTAAATTATGTTTCACTAGATTACATGAGAAATGAAGAACCTTGTGTAGAAGAAAGACATATTCCAAATTCAAGACCTTCAAGAACCCTTAAATGGTTACTTGAATTTGATTAAATTTTCAAAGAGTTTAATCATGCACATGAGGAAGAAATTAAATTTTTATTGTCAAATTCTATATATCAAATTATCCAATAATCTTGATTGTATCTCCATATACAAAAATGGCATCAATGCCAACTCAAAAAAAGTTTTACAAAATGTGGCATATGCCATCTTGATATCTATTCAAAATTTACATGCCAAAATGTCTATCTCATCCTAAATTACTGGTGGATCATCAAAATGAAGCCTCTTTGCAGCACTCGTTGTCTCCAAAGGTAGTTGCACAAGAAAAATTCAAACCACAATTGAGATTAGTTATACTATATGATTTAAAATTGAATAATTAACATCAAAATTAATATACATTGAATTATAATTGAACTCTAAAACTGTAATCTTGATTACCTAAAATATCTGTCTCTTCAAAGGGTCAAGAGTCCTAGAATATGCCCCTCTCAAAGAACCAACCAAACCAACTTTTGTAATGTCAATCTATATATGTGAACAAAAACATAAAATTGATCCAAGTTAGCATACAATTTCCAGTAATAGGAACATATAAATACCAAACAAAAAATAAAACAAAAACATACCTCTTTAGGATAATCTTTTTCTTTATCTCCTTTAAGTGTTTCGATACCTCCTCCTTGAGGTGTTTCAACAGCTACTCCTTCAAGTGTTCCAATACGTACTTCTTCAGGCATTGTGGCACTTGTGAACAATGATGTATAACTCATAACTTCCTGCACATAAAAATGACAAGTACATATGAAGATACCAATCTATATTGATGTATGTATAATCAATATAAGATCTTAAAAATCTTAATTCAATTGAATTTGAGTTCAATTACCTTCCCCTTATCTAACATTGCACTTCCATAATTTGGACAAGGCTACACCTTGCTCACACTTGTCAACAATGACATATAGCTCATAACTTCCTGTACATAAAAATGACAAGTACATATGAAACTACCAATCTATATTAATGTATGTATAATCAATATAAGATCTTAAAAATCTTAATTCAATTGAATTTGAGTTCAATTACCTTCCCATTATCTAACATTTCACTTCCATAATTTAGACAAGGCTACACCTTGCTCACACTTGCCAACAATGACGTATAGCTCATAATTGCCTTTACATAAAAATGAAAAGTACATATGAAACTACCAATCTATGGTGATGTATGCATAATCAATATAAGATCTTAAAATTCTTAATTCAATTGAATTTGAGTTCAATTACCTTCCCCTTATCTAACATTGCACTTCCATAATTTGGACAAGGCTACACCTCGCTCACACTAGGTATTTCCTACAAGAGGAAAATAAGATAAACATATAAGTTATTATATAATTTCATTTATGAAAATTCAAATGACAAGAAAATATATAATAGAAAAATGTAAATGAGTGAGTGCGAAAATATATACTGTGTGTGTGTCAAGGCCAAATGAAATGGCCCTAAGGGTGCTATCATTCACCTGTGCAAGCTCCTCCTCAGACATCAACTGTTAAATAGACCATGCAAATAAATATTAGTACATTATACTATCTCTTATTAATATTCATTTAAAAACAAATGCAAGTTATGAATTTACAACTTAAATCTTACCTGTGTCACTATTCCAATGTCCCCCTCTCTAGCAGGAGAGGACTTTGTAGGGTGCGCTCCACCCCCTGAGTCTGATCTATAATGTCCACATTATGGAGGTCATAATCAGAAGTGTCCAAGGGATGCTCGGTGGGCTATACAAGAGGACCCGAGCATATTTGGTGGCACATGGAGCAAGTATGTGGCACACAAATATGTGGACTTGACAAGGATGATGCAACAACACTCGTACCATTGCCAACATCACTAGAATGTGGCTGAGCTACTATAGAAGCATGTGAAACCAAAAGGCCACTCAAAGAGTGAATAGCCTAGATATTTTGTGTGGCCACATCCTACATAATATCTAGATGATATACTGGAGGTGGCGGAGGAAGGGGAGGAGGGGGAACATATGGGCACGAGACTACTCTAACTGCCCTTGGTCTATCCTGGGGCATACCTCCACCAACGCCATGGAAGGGTTTAATGTCAAAGTAATTGACATGATGCCCTAACACAAACTCAAGATATAATTTTTTAATAAAGTAAAATGGTATATCACAATTGTTGTTTGGTGGTTTATCAAAAACTATACACCAACGATCCCAAAATTTATCTACAATGTCCCTATGCATGCACCATTTTATAGAAAGTTTTGGTTTATTAACATTAATTGGAAAACCAGTGTGGGGGTTAACAAATAGAGAGGCTATTTAGGCTTTGGTTATTCTGAGATCTTTCACATCATCATAAGACAATCCACATGCATAATATTCCTTCATGTCTTCTCGCCACGAATGAAAGGCATTATGTTGGGTGGAGAGGGTTTCTATATTTTTAATTATATCCTTCAATGTGTTTGACATCTCAAATAATCGAGGGATTCTCTTATAAACTTTAGAAATTCCCTTTAATTGCTGCAATTTTTCACCAATTAATTCTTCAATTGATGGCTACAGAGGTGGTGGAGCATTTGGTATTTGTGCATTTTCATTCTCAGTGGGTGGATCAATTGGAATTTGTGCATTTTCATTATCAATAGCCATAATACATGATTAAAGTTAAAAACTAATTAATCTAATTGAAATTAGATAGTATAAATGAAAATATTGTAAAAATACCCTATTTAAAAAAAAAAAAAAAAAACCCTACTTTTTAACAAAATCTATAAAATTCTCTAATTTTTAATACAAATACATAAACAATATTTTTAAATCAAAATCCATTAAAAAATTAATTTTTAATCAAAATCCATAAAAAAATTCATTTTTAATCAAAATCCATTCTAAACTCAAATTTTTCATAAAAATTCAATCAAAAACTCTATTTTGAAAAAAAATCCATAAAAAACTAACTGAAATAATACAAATCTAATTCAAAATTCAATCAAAGGAACGAAAAATCTAAAATCTAACCTTTTCAAAATGAATATTGGAGAAATCAGATATCTGATATGCGGAGAACCTCCTCACTGTGCACCCGCGACCTGTTTGTGAATATGATGATTTTAACAGGCCCACATTTTGTATATATATGTTTGCTTCAAATCAGATATCCGATATGGAGATCTTGGTTTGGACATTTCTTTGGAGGTGTGTACTAACACCCAAGCCACAAAAAAGTCAACTCGACATTTTCACGTTTTTGGGTCGATGAAAAACATAATTTTTTCCCCATTGCCACTTTTTGGCCCATCATGATCCTGCACATACCCAACATTAGGACTAAGGGAAAATGAATCAAGCCACTATAACAATAAAAACCTACACCAATAGGTTGTTCTTATGTATATTCTACCATGATTGGTTAATCCAAAAAATATTTGTATGCCTCTAAATTTGAACTTAAGTTCAACAACTCATAATGCTAAAAATTCCTCAACACTTCTATATTTTCTATTTTTCTTCTCAAAATTTTATTGATAATTATGTTTGGAAATATCATGTATCTTCTCCTTTTTTGCACTCAATCTAACTTGTGTAGGTTTTTATGTGGGTATATGTTAAGATTTCACACATCCATAAAAACTGTTCAATGTTTTACCTTAGATCATCCATTATTTCAATAGCTAGATTCTCCTTGAAGGTGCATATGATAAGGTAGGAATTTTCCTAAAAATATTTACTTGTAGGAGTATAATTATTGAGTGATGTAGAACAACAATTGAGAATTCTTCTGGACTATTAGTTATTACGGTTCCTTCACACAACTATAGGAAAATGAAATCCTTTTAAAACCCAAGAAAATAAAATGTGAGGTCAAATTAAATCCCACTGCATTGGAATTGATAGGAAAACATGAACCACATGTTGATTTTCTTATTTTAAAGCTTTCAAGAGCTTACAACTGCAATTTCATGATTCAACAAAGAACAAAACATATCTATAGGAAAGCTTGTTGTCTCCAACCTAGAATTTCTGCTACAAGAGGTCTTCTACTAGATCCAATAGTGTTGATGGCCAAATTGACACATGCAACATAGGAAAGATGTAATTACCTTACCTCTCCTAAAAAAGTTAAATGATCATGACATAAATCACCTTCCAAGGTTTTGAGTGTTGGGTCATGACTATATTGATTAGTTAAGTGTTCAATGAGGTTGTAATGTTCAAGGGGCCTATTGGTTCTCTATAAAAAATTGGGGTATTTGATACTTAAACTAATTCTAATAGTGATTTCAAAAAAAGAAAAAGATAGATCTTAGCATGCAACTTGGAAGGAAAGAATGCATACATATCCAATTAACTAGACTCATTATTCTTCAAAGATTTTTTTTAGGGAAACCACATAATAAATAAACTTGTAACTAATATATAATTATATTGATTCATAGTAAAAAATTAATAATAGATTTATTTCTATTCATTGTAACTTAAAGCCATGGAAAATAAATTTTATTCCTTAAAAAATTTAAAATCAAATAGATAACAAGAAAATACCATTCAAGAGCATAATCAAAATATGGATGAATCCAACTGATCTTGTTACTTTGAATCAAATAATCAATATTTACAATTCCAACAAGCTTCACTAGTGTATGGAGCTCCAAAGTATTTAAATTAACTCCTCTAAAGAACTATTACAGAAAATGCACTATAGTGTAGAAAACTTTAGAAATTTCAAACTTATTGGGCCTCAAATCTTAGTTCAACTCTTAGACCCTAACAATGAGAGAGATTTTACAATATATAGACTCAATACATCAATTTCCCTCTAAATAGAGAGACATACAACAAAATTAGGGTGCCCTAGCATGTAGATTCAAAAATTGAGGATGCACTTAAGCTGAATTGCCATTAACAATTCCAAAAATTGATTCTTCAGAAAGTGGGTGATAGTTTACTATTTTCATCACCAACTAACTCTAGTTCAATTGTTACACCCTCCTATTTTGTACAGGAGAATTTCCACAATAACATCTCCAACATTTGACTTGATCAAAACAAAATATTCCACTTTTAAATATTTAGAATTAGTTTAGATGGTTATGTTCACAATCTTATGTAAACCATTTTTAATTAGTGTCTAATGCAAATTTAGTTATTTATTAACATTTAAATAACATATCTCAACTTTTCTCAAATAAAAAATTAATGGTAGTATTTACTTTTAGTTTTTATTTAATTTTGTAATATCAAGTCATATTTGTATCCACTAAATGTTAGACACAAAAATTATGGTAGATTTTTTTGCAAAATTTATATGAAGATTTTTATTGAGTATTACTTTAATTGATGATAGCTGTTTAGAAAATTACACTATGACTTTTACTATTCAAACTAAACAAGTTGTAAAAAAAATATTGTAGTATTCAGTCACAATGGAGCCTCTAGTTTGCATTTATGAATGTAATTCCATAGTTTTCAAGTTAATGCACTTATATCCTAATAGATTTGTAATAGTGACCTCTATGAAATCACCCCCCTCTATAGAAATCTAAGGAATATGTAATGTTTCTCAAATATAAAAAATATTAAAAATAAAATAAAATAACAAACTAATATTAAATCATATTAAGAATATCATCACCATCATATAGATTCATAGAGAATTAGTAATAATTTGATATAATTTTTTTTTGGAAGATAGAATTATCAGCTCATAATCTCAAGGTATGCAATATTATTGAATTATAATCTAATGATAAATAGAACTATCAATATAAAGTTGAAAGAGAGTTTTATTTTATTATGATTAGAGAATAGAATAAATTAGTAAACAAATACTGGTCAAGGTGACTAAATACTTTTGAATTATTATTTTTTTTCTTAGTGGGCTGTAGTTAAAGATGGATTATCTAGAGAAAAAGGGCCCTAGAAATAGTTGCATACTAATATGAATAATTAACATCAAACATTATTGTAAAAATATAACTATGTATATATATTACACTTTGATCTCATTTGAAAGTAATGTATGTAGTTTTTCTTGAAAATGAACAAGGTTCCTAGTATGTAGATGTTTAGATATGAGGTTGAAAAGTATCCAAAAAAAGGTAGTATCAACTTAAACATAATAAACTTTCAAAACAATCACTTAGTAGAATCCAATGATGAAGTCACTAAGATAAATTACAAGATAAAACATATTCATTATATACTCTAAATAATCTTTGATGAATTGCTTGACTCCTCCAACAATTAGGCCAAATTTTGAGGTGGGACTCAAGCTTAATTTTATAAATATATATTAAATATACTACTGAAAGATAAATACATCAACACATTTTATAATTGAGAGTATAGTTTGTAATGATTTTCTCAACATCTATTTGATCACAATGAGTTTAATCCTTTGATAGAGTATATATTTATCCTATATGGATAAATAACCATCTCATTTGTATAAATGTCCTTCCTAGATGAATAGAGGGATACTCCTATTGTATGGACAAATGCCCAACCCATACGGTTAATTGCTTGTCTCAAATGTAAAAATGCCTAATCCAATATGAATATAAGTATTTAAGTATACAAATGAGTGTACGTTTAACAAATTGAAAAAATAATTAAAAAAATAGTGATAAATTTGGGTATAATAGTTGGATCCTTATAGAAAAAATAAAATGACATATTTTTCATTCTTACAAATTTATAAGTACTTTGATATATAAATAGATAAATAATATAATATTATATTATGCTATAAAAATAATTTGAAAGTAAATTTTACCATGCTAATTCAAATATAAAACATAATTAAATTTAGTGATTAATAATTTTGTTAAGCTAAAATTAAAAAATGTTAATTGGTTAGTCAAGTGATTATTATTTTTGAGTTAATAAGAGTTAACTAAAAATTGCATGGTAAAAGAAATAGTTAGATAAAGTTGATTTCCTTGAATTACTTGATTGATTTTTTTTTGATTAAGTAGGGATTGGAAGGGCCCTGATCCCTTTAACAACAAAGGATATTACAATCAAAGCATACAATTGGGTGGAACAACCTGATAAAATAGACTGGCCAAACATAACAACCAATCAGGAACAACATGATAAAACAAACTAGTAGCAAGAACATAGCCACCAAACAAAACATAGACAACTAAACATAGAGAAATAGTTTAAAGACCAGAGCTTGAAACCAACAAATTATCCTTCAAAGGAAACTCATTAGGAGTGCATTTATTTTTCATTTGCACAACTGTCCAGGGAGTATGAGAAACTAAATTAGAAATAGAATCAGGAGGAGCCTCAAGGGAGGAATCACTCAACAAAAAGGGAACAACCAAATGTTGAACCGAAACTGTAGAATCCACTAGAGAGACAACACCATTAGCAATAGGAGTCAAAGTGGCAGGGGCCTCAGAGGAGGTAGCTAGAAGTAAAGAAATTGGAGTTAATTATATGGAGTTTACATGGAAAATAAATAGTTAAAAAAAATTTAATTATCTTAAAATTTATTATTAGCTAAAAGTAAAGAAATGAGTTGTATGAAAATATATTTTTCTTTAATTTATATATAATTTTCATCAACTAGTTAAGGAAAGATGGAGGAAGATAAATTTGTTTTTGTTAATTGTCAATTTAACTACCTTGATTGAATAGTTATGTGGATAAATTATATTGATTAATTTTAAATTTATTTTTTTCTACTATTTAAAGGGTATAATTAGTGAAAAAATTCTTGAATTTAATATTCTTAATTAAAATAATATTCTTGAAAAAAATTAAAAACAAAGTTATAAATAGAAGGGGGTGGTATGGAGAAAATATTATTAGGTTACTAGGAAAAGATTGTTAGTAATAGGTATTTAGAACCTATTGAGGTTAGAGGGAAAATCTAAGCTTTGATGGAAGGATTTTCATATAATTTTTAGGTAGGTAGTTTTCTATACTCTTAATTTTTCTTTACACAATAATTTGAAAAAAAGAAATCAAATGAAATTTAGATGTAAAATTTAACTCTAGAAAACATGAATATTTTTTAATTTTTTTTTATGAAAACTCTATATAAGTTTTCTATAATAACTTTCAGAAGAATTTTTTCATTTATTTTCTTCTCTTGAACTATTGGCTTAATTGTAATTTTATTTTCTATTATTTAATTCCATATAAATAATATTCTAATAATTTTATATAGAAACTTTTAAATAGGTAGGTTCTATAAAATATTTACAATGTCTTCCTAATGTCTTATTATAGAAGTTCTTTATGAAAATAAATAAATTTAGACATAATTAGTAGACTTGTAGAAAATATAGTTTGCGATTCCTCAATATTGGTAGAGAAGAGATAAATAAGAACAACCAAAAGTATTTTGTAGCAGCATTTAAATCTAGGTAGGTTTAGTAATACATTTACATAGTAGTAATACATTTACATAGTACTTGAAGGAAAAAATATACAATATTCTTGATGCTCCATTGGAGCAATTCATTATCTTATAAAAATAATTTTAGACACAATTAGATCGCCTATGAAAACTATATTTATGTTTGAAACTACTCATCATTCAACTCCCAAGAAAATAGATTAGGACACATTTTGAACTCTCCATTTAGCAAAATTTTTGACCTTGTTGTCCACACTTACAAGTCTTGAAACTATGTGACAGTGTTGGTGTGATAATTATACTTTGGACATATTTATACTAGGTATAATATTGCACAAAGTATCTTAAGTTAATTAGGGAGTAGATATTACTATTTTTCTATCTTCCCATCTAGGATAGGATTAATTTTTATCCTTTATGACTTAGAGATAAGGTTGTGAGTTGTCTTGAGTTGTCACCTATCATAAGAAGAGGACACTTTTCATAATATTATTACATCTTGAGTCTCATGTTTCTTGTTTAAGAAAGGTTCTCTATGTATTTTTATTCCAATCTACCAATATTCTTTTGATCATGTTGTGAATAATATACTTACATATTTTGTCTATATATATATATTTTAAAAGGTGCAATGCACCCATATTATTAGAGGTAAATGTTTTTGACTAGAGCTATGAAGCGAGCACTTTGGCCTAATGAGGGTTTGAATCCTGGTGCCCATCACTACAACCAAGTGACTTGACCACTGAACCATGCCCTTATCAACATATTTTGTCAATATTTAGATCTTCTATGAAAGTTTGATTTTTTTTGTAGATTGTTGTCAATCCTTTCAAAAGAAATATAAAATATAGTAGCTCCATTAAGAGGTATTTTGAATTTGAGAAAATTATATTTTAAATCCTCCTTATTATGCTTAAATTTATTAAGATGATGAGTGGTCCAATTTTAAAATAACCTCAAATTTATAAATTGTGTTTTCAAAAAATGTTGTTTTATCAATAAATTATAACTATAATAAATATAGAAATTAATATAAAAATATTTTATAAGATGTGATTTATAGTTATTATTTTTACTTTGAATATGCTATTTTGATAATCATTTCAATAGTTAATCTTTTATTAAATTTTATTGTGAAATATGATTAGTTTAGATGATTATGTTCACAATCTTATGCAAACCATTTTTAATTAGTGTTCAATGCAAATTTAGTAGTTTATTAAAATTTAAATAACATATCTCAAATTTTTTCAAATACAAAAGTTAGTGGTAGTATTTACTTCTAATTTTCATTTAATTTTTCAATATAAAGTCATATTTGTATCCACTAAATGTTAGACAAAAAAAATTATGGTAGATTTCATTGTAAAATTTATATGAAGATTTCTATTGAGTATTAATTTAATTGGTGATAGCTATTTAAAAAATTATACTCAAAATTTAATTATTCAAACTAAACAAGTTGTAAAAAAAAATATTGTAGTGTTCAATATCAATGGTGCCTCTAGTTCACATTTATGAGTAATTCCATAGTTTTCAAGTTAATGCACTTATATCTTAGTAGATTTGTAATAGATACCTCTATGACTTCATCCCTTCCTATATAAATCTAAGGAATATATAATATTTCTCAAATATAAAACTTATAAAAATTAAATAAATTAACAAACTACTATTAAATCATATTAAGAATATCATCACCATCTTGTAGATTCATAGGGAATTAGTGATATTTTGATATAATTTTATATTTGGGAGATAGAATTATCATATGATAGTCTCAAGGTATGAAATATTATTGACTTATAATCTAATGATAAATAGAAATATCAATATAAAGTTGAAAGAGAGTTTTATTTTATTATGATTCTAAGACAATGGAATAAATTAGTAAATAAGTATTGGTCATGGTGACTAAATACTTTTGAATTATTATTTTTTTCTTAGTGGGTTGTAGTTAAAGATGGATTATCTAGAGAAAAGGGGCCCTAGAAATAGTTGCATACTCATATGAACAATTAAGATTAGACATTGTTTTAAAATAATAACTATATATATATTACTCTTTGATCCCATTTGAAAGTGATGTATGTAGTTTATTTGGAAAATGAAGAAGGTTCCTAGTATGTAGATGTATAGATATGAGGTTGAAAAATTATCCAAAAATGGTAGTATCAACTTATGCATATTAAACTTTCAAAATAATCATTTAGTAGAACCCAATGATAAAATCACTAAGATAAATTACAAGATAAAACATACTCATTATATACTCTAAATAATCTTTGATGGATTTCTTGATTGCTTCAACAATTAAGCCAAATTTTGAGGTGGGACTCAAGCTTACTTTTATGAATATATATTAAATATACTACTAAAAAATAAATACATTGACACATTTTCAAAATGATAGTGTAATCTGCAATGAGTGGCTCAACATCTATTTGATCACAATGAGTTTAAGCCTTTGGGTAGAGTATATATTTATCTTATATGGATAAATACCCATCCCATTTGTATAAATGTCTATCGTAGATGGATAGAGGGATACTTCTCTCGTATGGACAAATGCCTAATCCATATGGTTGGGTGCTTGTCTCAAATGGACAAATGCCTATCTTATATGAATATAAGTATTTGAGTATACAAATATGTGTACATTTAACAACTTGAGACAAATAATTTAAAAAAGAATGATAAATTTGGGTATAATGGTTGGATCCTTATAGAAAAAATAAGATAACATATTTTTCATTCTTACAAATTTGTAAGTACTTTGATATATTCCCTACACTAATTTAATATTAAAGAACATCAAAAGTTGATAATTTAATGTTATAGTATGTTAGAAGCTATTATCACTGCGAATAATTTGATCTTAAAATATATTAAAAGTTGATAATTTGATTTTAATATCCAATGAAAGTTATTATTAACATTAATAATTACCATCTATCCACAGAACATATTGAGACCTCTCACCCTTCACAATTGATTATTACATTTAAAATATATAAAAAAACATAACATTTCCATCATCATATTACTATTTTTGATGGAAACAATTAGGTCACATAGATATAGACATCTCTATCATTATATATAAAATTACAAGATTATAACAAAACTTACAACTAAGTCAAAATTCATCTTTTGAATAAGTTGTCATAAGTAGATTGATTCCATCCATCATAATCAGTGGTGGATCAAACTTGGTAGATGGCACAATGGAGATTGTATTTTTTTGGTTAAGTTATTATAAGTGGGGATCTCGTATGTCCAATAGACATGGATCAAATTTGATAGATGACACGGTTGAAACATCAAATTTGATAGATGACACAGTTGAAACACATACAATCATCCTCAATAATTAAACTCAGCCAATTAAGCTACAACCTATCAATATAATAATCTAATTTTGCTATTCATAACCATAAAAAATGTTTTTTTAATCAAATATTAGAGAGACATTTTAATACAAAAAATAAACCTGTAAATATTCATAATCACGGTAAAATCATAATGACCACAAAAAGATAAATAAAAGAGCCAACATTTTACACGAGCGTTTTTTTTAAAGCAGTCCGTAAAGACGGCTCGAGAAGGAGCCAACATTTTACACCAGTGTTTTTTCCAAACTCGTTTCCATTAGACATGAAAAGGAAATTCAAACCTCGTAAACAAATATTCTACAAGGTGACCCATTATTGTCCTTTTACCACATGGTGGGAATAAAATACGATTACAAAAAACATTTCCCAAAAGCATATTGGCTTGCATATCAATTTGGTACAACTCACATGAAATCTGCTTAATTGCTTTAATAATATCATACGCCTCTTGATATTGAATGATTTTACAGATGATATGACTAGAGATCAATTATCCAAGCAATCATAGATGGCATTTCAGAACATGAGACCAATTTAGATGAGTGTTTTCAACCGATTTTTTCATTGAAAAAAATGGATTCTCTGGAACACTTGAATGGGTTTACAGATTTACATCAGGTTTGTTTGCAAGCAATATTAAATAACAAAAGCAAGCAACTCAGCGCTTCTTCCTCAGGCAACCCATGTTTTTGTGAACTAACAGAAAGTGGCATGCAATTCGCGGGCTCTGGGGACTCTAATGGTGATCAAAGGAGCCTGAAATCTGAGATACCAGAGATTCCATATGGGAGTGAGGGTGATGCCCTGAAGAGGAAGGGGAGTAGTCTGACTGGGTCTCCTCTTGATGCTAATGTTATGGAAGCATTATCTGTTGAAAGCTGGATTCAAGAGCTTAGAGGCTGTGACAATAAGAAGTTTGTTGACAGTGGGAGTACAGGAACCTCAAAGAATGCTTTGATAGAGAGAAACAAGAGGAGAAAACTAAATAATAGCTTGTGCATGCTTCGCTCTGTTGTTCCAAATATCACCAAGGTATCGTTCATCATTTCTTTTTTATTATCATTTTAACGGATAATAGAATATTATCATTTTAACGGGTAATAGAATATGATCTGAAACATTGATAATTTATTATCTATATACATGATGGATAATAGAATATGATCCGAAATATTGATGATTTATTATCTATATACATGACGGATAATAGAATATGATCCGAAACACATGTATACAGATGGACAAGGCTTCCACTCTGAG
Source organism: Sequoia sempervirens (assembly GCA_007258455.2). Classification (NCBI taxonomy): domain Eukaryota; kingdom Viridiplantae; phylum Streptophyta; class Pinopsida; order Cupressales; family Cupressaceae; genus Sequoia; species Sequoia sempervirens. The sequence goes on from VDFB02322896.1 coordinate 184,364, forward strand.
AGATGCCATTAATTATATTCGTGACCTGAAGAAACAAGTAGAAAGTTTGGAGGCTGAGATCCATGCTTTTGAATCTACAAACAGTGGAGAAGTTGAGAAAAGCTCATTTGAGAAGTCTGACAGAGAGGAGACACAGTAGACAAGCTTCAAGAAAGGATTAATGGAAGTATGTCGCTCTTGCTGAATCTCATGCCTTATTTGTTTTCCACCATTTGTGTTTTATTAAGCGCGGATTCAAAAAAACAATGAAAAGTTGTATCAGCAAAAGGTTGAAGACACTTTAGGCAACTAGTCTTTCTGGTGCAAATCAACATAATAATCTTAGAGGACATGCAAACTATTTCGTGTTTTTAAGGCGTGGTGCTCTGATAAGAATCTCTGTTGCTTCCCTATTGTTTAAATAAATATTAACGAAACGTAAAATTGAGGTGTGCTATATATGCATGGATTGGAGAGCCATGGGCTTATTCTTAAAATTACTATATTTGGGCCGCTAAAAGGCAAAAAGGAAACAAAGGTAGGTCGGATTAAGCACATATCTATTGAATTAAGGTGTGATGATAATGATAATTATTGGATGATTGTGAAACATTAGATTGGTTTATAAAATTTATTAAAATCTACTATTTGGTTAAATTTTTACTGTTGTTTACATAACTATTAATAAAAAGTAAAATTGGAAAGTGATATATTTGGATGGAATGGGGGCTATGGATTTATCTTTAAATGTCTGTATTTGGGATATTACTAGCATACATATATTAAATATTAATATATATAAAATATGTTGAGAGTTATCTTTTTTCGAGGCACTTATTTTCATCAACTTATTCAAAACAACATTAAACTTATCTATATGCTATCACTGTTTCAATCACTCAAATAATATATGAGTAAAATAAATTAGGCGGAAAGACTCAATAGTGAAATAAAGCTAGAAAATACTCAATAGCACATTAGAGGTTAAACACAAAGATGCTTAGTTGTCTTATGAGTTCCTCGTGAAATTTGAATTAACTAATTTTAATTATAATTTGATTTTCAATACATATGTCCAATCTCTTCTTTAAACAAACGTGATACAATTGTCAATTAAGATAAGATCAAATATTAAATTTATGTATTTTCTTCACAAAGATACAAGATAAGGTAACCTTGCCAAGTTCCAAACCAAATGAGCCCTAGCAAGTCCAACAGACTCAACTTGAGAGACTTTCCATCCCACTCAATAATAAAACAACCACAAATGAAAAGAAAAAAACCTTACGACTCCTTGAATCTTTGTTTTGTTTACTCAATAACAGATTATAACAATGCAATTGGTTTCAACAAAGCCAAATTTGCGATACCTAAATTCAAGTGAATCCAAAAAATGTAAAGAAAAATCTACAAGAAATCCAACTCTAGGAGAATAAAGCCAAACCTGTAACCATGAAGTTTTGAAATGGTTATGATTCAACAACCTCTTTTAATAGAGGTCTTCATGAATTCAAAGATAAAAACATCTCAAGAAAGTTGTGAATAAAATAGATTTAAAACTGCTTTAAAAACAAAACAAAAAAACTAAAAACTATTGACAACTAAATAAAAATAAAATAAGTACACTTTTGAAAATAAAAAATAAAAAAATACCAAATAAATACATTGAAATTTCTTATAATTATAAAAAATATATTTGTGTTACTACTATAAATAAATGTTCACTCTAAAAAATTAAAAATTTATTACATTACACTAAGTATTTAGTTTTAATTTATTTTAATAGAGGTCTTCATGAATTTGTGAATAAAACAACTTTAAAACTGCTTTAAAAACAAAGCAAAGAAACTAAAAACTATTGAAAAATAAACAAAAATAAATAAATACACTATTGAAAAATAAACAATTTTTTTTTTTACAAATAAATACATTGCAATTTGTTATAATTATAAAAAATATATTTAAATTACTGCTATAAATAAATGTTCACCCTAAAAACTTAAAAAAATATTAAATGACACTAAGCATTTAGTTTTAATTTACTTTTTTAATTAAATTGATTTTAAAATCTATAAAAGAACATTACCACCACTTGCATAATATGCCTAACGCTCGGCATAATTATTTTTATTTTACTTTAATTTATCTTTTTGATGGATGCCATTGTAATATGCCTCTTGATGTAAATAGATGAAAAAGGAAACACAGTTAGATTGGATCTATTACATATCTATTAGAATTAAAACATGACAATGATAATGATTAGCATGATTTTTAATGTTGAAAAAGATTAGATTGATTGATTTATTAAAATATATTGTTTATTTAAATTTTAATCGTTATTTACATATATACATATATTTATGCATACACACATACATATATGCGTATATATATAATATACACATATACACACATCTTGTTTCTGTGTGTGTAATGAATTCATATTTTGGTTTGTTATAGAGAATGAAGGTTATTTAATCTATTAGTAACTTTGTTATAAAAGATATATTTTTAAAGTTTCTTCTATTTTTATTTTTGCTTCGTAAGAGAGAGTTTTGTATTTTAATGTTTCTTCTATTGTTATAATACTTGTATATATATATATATATTTCATAGGAACAAAATTCTATAAATTATTGATGGTTGTTTAAGTTTTTAATAATTTTTTTAAATGTATATTTTAAAAGTTCCTTTATTATTGTAATTTTTTAAGTATATACACTTCCTAAATCTTTGTAAGTGAAAGTGTAATTCTTTTCATTTCTTTTAAAATTTGAGATTGTTATTTTCTCCCTATTACTTTGTTCCATTATAGTTATCTTAATTTTTGTGCAAGAAAAGAAATGATATATATGTGTAATGGTGGATTTTGCATACCTATGACAATTCATATTTAGTTGTGGACTCACTTTGGTGGAATGGATTTATATAGTTATATATAAACAAATAACACAATCTTGTGTGAAGTTAGATTCATTCTCTAATCCTTCACATATCTCTAACTTTCTCTAATCATTTTTTACATGTCAAAATTAACCTTACATTACCTTAAGTTTGTGGCATTGGATTAGTCCTACAATACACAAAATTGACCCAGGAAATTTCAAAACTTAAAATTAAAAATTTTCACCTTTCTCTTGTTCCATTCCTACCATGATTTGACTTGGTAAATGTCCCTTATGATTTATTTCTATGTAGTAGTTTTTAAATATATTGCATACAGCTTATCAAATTTTTAGGATTACAACATTCTTTTTGAATTAATCAAACCATAACTTTAGTTACCATGTAGGGTTTCCAAAATGATGATATTATCTATCATGCATTAACTATATAGAGTGTTGGTCCTACAAGGATTTTTTTAGTGGTGAATCTTCACCAATTGGTGAATAGTACATATCGACCAAGTCAAAATTGGAAAATAAATCACAACCAACAAGATGGCCAAATCAGCCGAATTTTAGGTATTATCAATCCAATGCATTTCCATTTTCCATTGATTTATTTTATGAGGCATATTTAAGTAATATTTTTTCCATAACAAACTATGTGTTTCAAATGGATTGATTAATATTTTCACCTAGAATCTCAAAAGCATGTATTAAATCACCTACGATATTTTCCAATACTATTATGACAACATTGTGTATTAGGACACATTTCACAAACATCGTTTTAAATTTTTGCTACATGTGAGGATCTATTTCACCAATTAAAATTTACAAATAGTTGTTGATGAGGACTAATTTCACCAATAGCACTAAAAAATAATTACATTTGAGGACACATTTCATCAATTGCCATGACATCTCCGTGCTAATCATAGGGCCATAACCACCTTGAAAATTACAATGTATGTGTTCCGGACGTCGAGGTTTGATTCCCTCAACACTTAAATGTATCATTGTATAATCATGCGAGATTTACCAAATTTTTACTATAGCATTTAAAAATCCTGTAGAATTCACCAAATATGGATTGATAAAAACACAATTGAAACTCTGATTTATTCCTAAACATTTTTTTTAGTCATGAACTTGTGATCTCTTGATTCAAAACTTGGACTTGGAACCTTGATCATAGGCAAGTTACAAACTTACAACATAGGCATTCCTACATTAACGAATAGCAAGTTAGTGAAAACCTAAGGGTAAGTGATCATTTCTTCATAGTGTTATAATATTTTTTTATCTCTTTTCCATTCATGCTTCAATATTAAAGATGATATTCAGTAGGGAATGGGATATATATTTGATGCTTCAACAATCATAGGCTTATTTTTAGTTGGGGCAAGGGCCTAGATTGCAAGGGCTTCCCAATGCAAGTTGAACCCTAATCCTAACAATGCCATATTTTCTTTCTCTTATGTGTATAAAACTTCTCCTTCTTGTTTCCTAACAATATCAAAGACAATTACAAAAGCAATGTCCCATTTAGGGAGTAGTAACAATCCACTATCTTGTACCATTCTTCTCCCTTCTTCAGGCATAATGTTTTTGGACTCAAAAATAATTTCTGCCCTTATCTTTGTGGCCACTTCATCATACTTTTCTCTAGGAACATCTACTTGTGCCAATTGAACATCTACTTCATCATCTTTGCTTTTATGGAGAAAAATCTCTTCAATTTGATTGAACAACATTGCATGCACCATTTTTGCTTGCTTGCGCGAAGTAAAAAAGCTCCAACTACCCGTTAACTCAATTTTGAATGTGAGTCATTGATCTCATGGTGATCTAGATCTTTGGATGGCTAGGATTGAGTAACCTTAGTTTGAAAAATTTGACCTTCATTCACCTCAATATTGATCCAATAGAATATTTCCCTATGGAGAAGCTCCTCCATGTCACCATGGGCCCTACTACCTTTGGGAAGCATTGAAAAGTATGATGTGTCAATACCCCACATCCTGGCATTGATGCATTATGAAAAATATCAAAGGTTGTAGGATTGTGAGGAGTTCCACCAAGTGTCACCATGTGTCTAATGCATGCATTGGTTGCACTCCCAAGCATCCACCCACACTTAGGAAAATTTTACCATATGATTTAACCTTCCATAACCTGAATTATCAATATCATATCATCTTCATCACTGATTTGCTAGTAAATGACCATGCATGTACTTAGATACCCATCTTTTAATCCTCCATATGTTGCCTTTATATTTAACAAAATATTTCATTTGCTATAATGGTCCTCTGGATGACCAAGATTTTTCCACTTGTTAATTCCCTGGACCCTTGCATTCATTTGAGATCCTTCGAAACAACCCTAAAATGATGGTATGGAACAATCATGATTGTGCACATGTCACCATAAGAGCCTTTGAATCATGGGCTTGCCACCAATGCTTTCCAAAATCCTGCAAGGTCCACCTTGAAAGATGGACACATGAAATCCTCCCACATCCCCATGTTCTTTTTGTGAATATTTTACTCATGTGGTATGGTGGGGACCAATGAGATTTGAACATGTATTATGTGGGACTAGGCTGAGCTTTACTTAAAGAGTTTATTAAGCATGTGCTTGAAGCTTTCACTTAAAATGGGGCCACTTCGCTAGGTTATCAGAAGACTTAGACTTAATTTAATTCAAACCTAGGATGTAAAACATTAGACATTATGTATAAAACTTTTATAACCTAGTACAAGACTTAAGATTTAAACCAAATATTTCAAATAGGACACAGTTGGTAGACTAGAAATTTGGGGCCAATGATAACACGACTTCAAATACCTAAGTTGTGACTTAAGGAACCAAGAAAAGATAGCAAAAAATCAACAATTAAATATAAAAAAAGGCTATAGGTTTAACATTGTTATGGTTTGAACTGAAAATAAAATAGGTGGTGAATATGCCACTATTTTCCTTAGGTCATTCAAGAATATCCTAGGGTCCCAAATTGGATTGACTGTCAATCCTAAAGGTGAGTCAATTCACAACAAGGAAAACCTATGAGGGGGTTCTTTAAACTTTGAGGGGTTCAAGACCAAGCAAAAGCTTGGAAAAGACAACTTAACATTCAACTCACAAAACCTAGTAATGCAAGCTAAATGATGAAATTAAGAAACAAAAGTTAGGTTGTGTGTACTTGGGAAGTCTGGAAATGTGATAAGGATTTTAGAAATGCAAAAATGCTATCAAAATATGGTAGGGAGGACTAAGACGCCCTTATTGTTGTCTTAGTCCCGCTGCTATTTTTGGGGGAAATGCAAAATCTTTGGATGTTGGAGCAGAATCCGAAGGAATCTCTGCAAAATACCCTTGGGATGACTAAGATGCCCTTACTGCCAACTTCATCCCATCTTGAATTTCTAAATTTTCTGAATGTGATCTTGAGGCTCAGTTTCTGTACTTCCTTCTTCTTTGATCTTAAGTCCTGAAACTTCTAGATCTGGCCCGTAGGTGAGTTTCCATGAAGATGACAACTTTACAATGCAAAATTTCACTTCAAATGATCTTCAAGTCTTCAACCTAAATCTGCAAAAAAAAACATGCAAGAGAGGAAAAACTTGTTTATTGTTAGTAAATGGGGGTTTTCCTTGGTCAAACCCCTTGTTGGTAATTAAACCTTGAAATGAAATGGAATAATGAAGGGAAGTGATGAATGAAAAAAGTGCTATGTTGCAACTCACCAAACCCTTGTTCTGAAATCTACAAACTTGTGTGAAGTGGCTAGCTTGGATGTAGATCTTGAATTGCTTGAATGCTTGATAGATCTTGACTTGAATTGCTTGAATACTTGATAGATCTTGACTTGAATTGCTTGCTTGAATCAAAACCCTACATCACAAATGTTAGCTAAAAATCACACATGATGCAAGAATAACTGACATGATGCTTGAATCTTGATGATGGCTCCAAATGCTAGATGAATTGCTCTTGAATGCTCTTGTGAACTCAATTATGCTGTTATGAATGCTCTCACAAAATTCTTGATGTCTTGGATGATATAATGAGTGAAAGAACCTTGTATTTATACTTATCCATGCTTAATATCCCAAAATTACACCACAAAAAGCTGACATATAAATTCATTAATTAAAGGAGCCTAAATCCTGAGAAGATTTGAAATTAAATTCTGAAAATAACCTAAGGGGGACTAAGATGCCCTAGGTGGCCTGTTAGTCCTGAGGCATGAAACTTGGGGCATAAACTCCAAAAAGGGGCCCAATTAAGGTGCCTTTGAAATCAAGGTCCCAAGACCTTTGGGGGAAAAATACGCCCTTGGTGGTGTCTTAGCCTCAGCCCAAAATTAGGGGCACACAACCAAAATCATTAAATTATCATTTATCCTTTTATGTTTGTCGAGATTAGCCATAAAAAGATACCATTCATTAGGCTTGTGGATGCAAAATAGGACCAATTAAGACATAAATAAGGGTAAACAAAGCAAGGTGGGCTCCAAAATGTGGGAAAATGCAAGAGTATGCATTTTCCTACACTACATTTATCCCCCACTTTAGTGAGAGGATGAACTTGCTTCAAACTCACACTAAAGTAGACAACCACACAATCAAGAGAGGTTCAAATGTACGAATTCTAGTAAGATAGGAAGACAATAATCAAGAGGGTGACGAAGCCCCTAGGATCAAGATCCTATGAGAAAAAAACAATGGAATGTTCACACTTGTGGATGATATATGAAGCCATAAGTAGATTTCCAACATACACCATCAAAGATAGAAAAAGGAAAAAGGGAAAAATAAAATGCAATGGATCAAGCTTCAACTGACCATCCAACATGCTATGGATCGGGTGTAGGTTGTTTTTCCAAAAGAGGTTTACAAGTGGAACACACTGTCAATTATACAAACAAAATGTATGCTCACAAGGGCTAGTGAAGCTAGTTGTCCACTATGTGAGCTCCAAGAGGTCCATATCAAAGTCATACCCCCATGATTATGATAAGGAAAAAAAGAAAATACACGCTCACAAGGGCTAGTGAAGCTAGTTGTTCTCTAGGTGAGCCCCAAGGGACTATATCAAAGCCATACCTCCATGAATTTAATAAGGTACAAAAATGCAACACAATAATAGAGAGGGATGTTCAAAGGGATTTTTCTTAGTTCATGTGAGGTCTCATCTTAGGCAACATTGTGCTTAACATCTCCAAGAGAGGACAAATGCAAGGTCTCATCTTAGGGAACATTGTACTTAATGTTTCCAAGAGATGACAAGTGTAAGGAAATATCATGTTCTTAGAGGAAATCAAACCCAATGACACCACCAAGAAAGGAACGCATCTCAGGAAGAAAGAAAACTGCACAATGAAACATGAGTGTCAATGTATGCCCCCACTTTAAAGTGGTTGCTAACACCATTGCTGTGAGAAATTTCTTTAAAGTAGAAGAGGACATGAGAGCTTACTTGGAAAGCCTTATGCCAAGTCATATGTTTCCAATAAGCTATGTCATGAGAAGGGAAGGGGTTGCCCCCAAAATGTATAACTCAGTACGTCGCATGTGAGCCAACTTAGGGCAAGCCATCCACATACCAAGCTTGCTCTTATATATACATGAAAGGTGGTCAACTAGCCATAAGAGACAATGACATGTGACATACGATGACAAGGCTACCTAACCCCTTGCCCACACTTAGTGTAGAACAAGGATGAGGTGAATATGATGAAAATAAGTATCAGTTATAGGAATTAGGTGATTACACATAAGAGAGAGCACCACACTCCTTAAGATGCTGAATTTTATCACTTAAAGCTTTACATTCATTAGTACCATGACCATGAACTCTATGATATGCACAAAATGAGCTTTTGTAGTAAAATTTCTTTCATGTTCTTGGAGGGAGAGATATCAAACAATCTTGGAGGAGTCTCAACAAGATACCCTCTTGATCAATAGTAGATGTTGCTTTATTTTGTGATAAAGATATCTCTTGCTTAGTATGAGGTGTCATACTTACGCAAGACTTTTTTGATTGTGATATTTTGTTCTCTCCTATACAGGAGGGTGTAAAATATAACAAATTTAGATCATTAGTGTTTTGTGTGATGACATTATTGTTAAGTGTGGACTTCTCTCTTTTTTTAAATTACAACAATCAAGACCACTAGTGTCTAGCAATTCAAGATGCACTATTGTTAAAATCGGCTTAGAGGAATCTTTTGTAAGAGTGTTGATATTAAGTGAAGGCTTATTTGATGGGTTGATTTCTATCAGAGGAAAAATCCCAAGACCATGAATTTTTCCTTGTGTGTTAGGATCTATAGGGACACATATACCTTATTCTCTAGCCCCACATCCTTTTCCACTGTATCCAAATTATTTCATAAGTTTGTAACATTTTCCATAATTTTTTTTCATTTCTTTAGGATTTGGTGGTTGTTGATAGTTAGTTTCATCAAAGTTTGTTGTATAATTTTCTTTTCTTGCTAAAGTGGTTGAGGTGGATGCTTTCGAAGGGTCGTCCGAATTTTGTGTTGACATTACCGCTTTTTCTTTTCCCTTGTCTGAATCTTTGTTTATGATCTTGTATTATCCCATGAATGTTGGTTCAAAATTCAACGATCCCAAATCATTTAGTGATATCATTGTGAAGGGTTTAGGACATATATCTTTTTATTGTTCTTGCATGGGTTGTAATTATGTAGTTGGTGTCAATGTTTTCAAAGGATTCTCTTTACCTTTCTCAATGTTTAAATAACTATATGGTTCAGGATCAGCTTTGATTGTATAAAATTTGTTGTTGTGGACATATTTCATGGTACGATGAAGGGTAGAGGGCACACCATGCATCTCATGAATCCATGGTGTGCCTAAAAGAATATTGTATAAAATATCATTAGGCATAACATGCATCGGGGTTTGTAATGTAACTTTTTCAACTTTAATGGGTAATGTGATCACTCCAAGAGGTCATTTTCCCACATTATCAAAGCCACTAATAGATTAAGAGGTGGGTTGGATTTTGGATTTATCAACACCAAAATTATCCAAAATGTTTTCACTACACACATTTAAGGCTCAACCATTGTCAACAAGGGTTCGTTTTATCCTTGTGCTATTGTATTGAGCTATGATCATGAAAGGATCATTTTGTTTTTGCACTTCCAAAGGAGGTATCTCACTTTGGTGGAAAAAAATGTCAACATTTATTCCTTGAATCATTGTTGCTATGTCATTTGGGTTTGGACTAGAGGGGACCACAACTTGTTGCAAGGTTTTCTGAAGCATAATGTGATAATTAGGTGAATTTTAAATTAGGTCCCATAGGGATATCATTGCAGGAGTATTGTTAAGTTGTTCAACAAGATCATACTTCTTCCCACTCTGCGAAGTTAAATGAGGAGCACTAGGAAAAATGGGATTAGGCAAAGGGAGGGATGTTGAAGTTTTTTTTCTTGGTTGTAGATTGTTTCTAGTGTTATATGTATAAGCAATGTCATTATAACTCGATTTATGCAAAACATTGTTCTCAGGTGGTTTGAGGATAAGGATGGGTTTCTTTTGAACTTGTGATTTATGAGAAGGTGAATAAATGGTAAGTTTAGGTTTGGGAGAGTACTTCAAGGGGTATCTAATGTGCATAACCTCAAAAGACTTATCCTTATTTTAATGATCAATTAGTGAAGGGGAATCTAATGTCACTTCATCATCTTCATCTAAGGAATTACTATTGTCAATGTTCTTATTTTCTTCCATCATGATATCTTCCCTAGTATGAGAGTTTTTAGGAGAACTGCAGACCAAATGTTCTCGACATTCAAGGATTGGTTCTTCCAGAATGGCTTCATTTCAAGTAGGGGAATGATCAATGGTTGAATTATATTTCCCATCAATGATGTCATTATCATGTTCAAGAATGTTTCCCTCATGACTTTCATTGGTTGTATTTTCTAACACCAAGGCATCTTCCTCACAACTAGGAGAGATATTAGGAGAAGAACAAATGTAACTATCATGATTATCCATAATTTAATTCCTTTGTTGAATAATGTATTCCAAAATAGGATAGGTAGGGGAAGGATGATAAAGAGGGTTGTCATAGACCAACATATCTTCACTTACACTTTCATCCTCTAGAACATTATCACAAGAGGTGAAGATTTTGGGAGATGATTGTAGACAATTGAAGTTTCAATAGTCTCTTGTTGTGTTATGTGGTCGTCATGATTACCTATGATTGTTTCTTCTTGTTCATCAATGTCATGTTCAGTAAGAGAGGTAGGAGGAGAGAAATAACTAGGATTCTCAAAAATCTCATTGATTGGTTCTTTTAACACCAAAATATCTTCTTTGCTAATAGGAGAGATATTAGGAGAAGAATGAATATGATTGTTAGGAATTTCCAAGGTTGTATTCTCTTTCACTAAAACACTCTCATAGGGAGCAGATATGAACTTTATCTTAGCGTCCCTAGAAAGGTAAGGGAATAACATTGTTTGACCAAAAAGGAAAATAACTTTTAACCATCTCACACAATTCTTTAATAATGTAAACAATGTATATCCCAAATGCAAAACACTTTTATTCAATGCATACAAAAATTTAAGAATGCAAACAATGTATATCCAAAAATGTAAAGCACTTTTATCAAAATTATGCAAAGTTTTATGAATGTAAACATTGTATATGCAAAAGTGAAAAGTACTTTTATCCATATTATGAAAAGTTTAAAAAATGTGAGTATTTTCAAATCTAATGATGCTTGTAATTGAAATGATTTTGAAATACACTTGAAATGACAATAAATGGAGTAACGGAAATTTTGCAAACTGTAACAAAAAACTAAAAGCAACAAATAGAAGCATAGAAAAGCAATTTCAAATCCCAAAAACTGCAAAGTTAGAGTCAATAGGGACTAAGATGCTAGTAAGGGAATCTTGGTCCTACTGAAGGAATTTTGAGGTTCGAGAAACTAGAATAGACAATAAAAAACACATAGAGGGTTCTGAGCCAAAAACCCATAGAGGGACTAAGATGCCAGGAAGGGTTTTGTAGTCCCAGTAAAGGTTTTTTTCTTCAGAAAAACAACAAAACCTGGACTATTTACACTGTTCCCAGGTTGACTACTCGGGGACCTGATGTTTAGAAATAGAAAAGTGTGCAAATTAATGCAAGAAAAAGTGACTAATAACAAGTAATTGGATGCAATATTGAATGCAATTTTTTTAATTTTTGAATGCAATAAGAATGTTTCTAAATGCAATTAGGATAATTTACAATTCACTTTTGAGTTTTATAATGAGATAAGATGATACAAGAAAGAAAAAATGCAACCTATATGCACTTTCACTAATGCAAATATGAGAAAACCTAGATGCACTTTCATTAATGAAAAAGTGCAATGCAAGAATGAATACAACCTAGATATGACACTTTAATGAACTCCAAATTAGAAAAATGAATGTTTAAAAATGTCAAGTTCAACAAAAATTAACCGAAAAGAAAATAGGTGGTGGAAATGCCACTATTTTCCTTAGGTCATTCAAGAATATCCTAGGGTCCCCCATTGGATTGACTGTCAACCCTATAGGTGAGTCAATTCACAACAAGGAAAACGTAGGAGGGGCTTGTTTAAACTTTGAGGGGTTCACCAACAAGCAAAAGCTTGGAAAAGGAAAGTTAACACTCAACTCACTAAACCTAGTAATGCAAGCTAAATGATGAAATTAAGCAACAAAAAGTTAGGATGTGTGAACCTTAGAAGTCTGGAAATGTGATAAGGATTCTAGAAATGAAAAAATGTTGTCAAAATATGGTATGGAGGACTAAGACGCCCTTACTATTGTCTTAGTCATGCTATTGTTTTTCGGGGGAAATGCAAAATCTTTGGATGTCAGAATAGAATCCAAAGGAATCTCTACAAAATAACCTTGGGAGGACTAAGACACCCTTGCTGCCAACTTAGTCCTGTATTGAATTTCTGAAATCTCTAAATCTGATCTTGAGGCTCAGTGTTTGCACTTCCTTCTTCTCTAATCTCAGGTCCTAAAATTTCCAGATTTGGCCTGTAGGTGAGTTTCCATGAAGATGATGACTTTATAATGCAACTTTGAAACTTTTCAACCTTGCACTTCAAATGATCTTCAAGTATTCAACCTAAATTTACAAACACAAACATGCAAGAGATGAAAAACTTGTTGATTATTAGTAAATGGGGGTTTTCCTTGGTCAAACCCCTTGTTGGTAATTAAACCTTGAAATGAAATAGAATAATGAAGGGAAGTGATGAATGAACAAAGCGCTATGTTGCAACTCACCAAACCCTTGTTATGAAATTTGCAAATTTGTGTTAAGTGTCTAGCTTGGATGTAGATCTTGAATTGCTTGAATGCTTGATAGATATTGACTTGAATTGCTTGGTTGAATCAAAACCCTACATCACAAATGTTAGCTCAAAAACACACATGATGCAAGAATATCTTTGACATGATTCTTGAATCTTGATGATGGCTCCAAATGATGGATGAATTTCTCTTGAATGCTCTTGTGAACTCAAGTATGTTGTTAGGAATGGTTTGAAAAAAGTCTTGATGTCTTAGATGATAGAATGAGTGAAAGAGCCTTGTATTAATACTTACCCATGCTTAATATCTTGAAATTACACCACAACAAGCTGACATATAAATTCATTAGTTAAAGGAGGCTAAATCCCACCAAGATTTGAAATTAAATCTTGAAAATAACCTAAGGGGGACTAAGATTCCCTAAGTGGTGTCTTAGTCCTGAGGCATGAAACTCAGGGCACAAACTCCAAAAAGGGGCCCAATTAAGGTGCCTTTGAAATTAGGGTCCCAAGACCTTTGGAGGAAAAATATTCCCTTGGTGGCATCTTAGTCCTGGTCCAAAAATCAAGGACACACAACTAGAATCATTAAATTATCATTTATCCTTTGATGTTTGTCAAGATTAGCCATAAAAAGATACCATTCATTAGGCTTGTGGATGCAAAATAGGACCAATTAAGACATAAATAAGGATAAACAAATCTTGAGGTAGGGCCAAACAAGTGTGAAAATTCAAGGGTATGCATTTCACTACACTATATGGTTTAAAGAGAGTTTTAGCCCTTGGTGAACCCCAATGCATGAATTTATGAATTAGATTGAATACATTAATGTACTATTATTTTCCATTGCTTCAAATTTCAAATGTAGAATCTAGATTTTGAATTTTAACTATTATCCAAGGATTTAATATTTTCTAGGTGTTTAAATTTTATACTACATTTTATATTTTAAACTATAGTTGACATTTTAGATTGTATTCCATGAAATTGTGCATTAGATTGAATAAATTTACGTATTATTAATAGTTTCATATTGTAATTGTGTTAAACATTTACTTAGTGATTCATCACTCAACTCAATGCTTAGTAACATATTAAAAATAGTGGCATATACAACGATGAACATAAGAAATTGTTTAATATGTATCTGGTAGTTGAAAGTTCCAGAGTTTTTCTTCAATTGAGAAAATAAATAATACATATAATTGAACACATTACTGAATTTGAGTTTTTAATTGATTTTCAAATGAAGGAATACATAGAGGCAATAGAAAATATTACTCAGAGAAATCTCTGTACATAGCTAAGTTGGAACTTGGAAACTCATTATCAAATAATTCTATCAAATTTTCTAGCAACTTCCACTATTGAGTTGATGGAAGTTCAATTTTTTTTAACTAATGTTGTCTAACTTGAAAATTTGTTAACAAAGAGACAACTCTACACATAGATGAATTGGAAATTGGAAACTCATATTATCAAATAATTCTATCAGCTTTTCTATCAACTTCCACTATTGAGTTGATGGAAGTTCAATTTGTTTTAACTAATGTTGTCTAACTTCAAAATTTGTTAACGAGTCATGATTGAAATTGGAACTTAACTTGAATGTTTTGTTCAAAGTTGCATTCAAGGTTATCAGTGGTTTGATGAAATCCTAATAGTTTTCCTCATATGGGTTTTAAGGAAACTGGTCCAAATCAATCTTCTTTACATCCTCCTTATTTCTAAAAAATCCTTTCCAATGAATCACTTAGTTGTGTCAAAATCCTTTGGAAAACCAAGCTCTATCATGTTTCTTAGCTTTTCATCCAACTTCTTCATGTTTTATGTAGCTAGATCTAGAAATTCCTTTGTTTCACACATTCTTAAAAACTTTGGAATGATAGATGAAAGCTTCATTTATGCATCAATCTAATTATTAATTTCATTTTATTTCAATTCATTGTCATTGACTTTGTAGATTGTTTATTGAATTTTATTTGCAATTTTCTCTATTGTCATCAATTTTTTGTTGTCCATTAAATATTTCTTGAGCTTCCTATAATGTAGTATCATAA
Organism: Sequoia sempervirens; assembly: GCA_007258455.2. Classification (NCBI taxonomy): domain Eukaryota; kingdom Viridiplantae; phylum Streptophyta; class Pinopsida; order Cupressales; family Cupressaceae; genus Sequoia; species Sequoia sempervirens. The sequence continues at coordinate 199,659 of VDFB02322896.1, forward strand.
TATCAATCAATGGAAACAATTCACACAAATGATCATTCCTCTACATTTTTTCCTACCTAATATTTTGTTTCATATGCCTCATTATTTCTCTATGAAATGTAGTTAACTTATTTTAACAAGGGTTTATTACATTTTTTAATTTCCTCGGCTTTGCCGCCAATCTTGAAAGGAAATTTTGATTCATCTCAGAAATAACATCCAAGATCAGTAGTGCCTGCGGTAACATTCATTTCTTTAGATTACCTAAAAAACATGTACTACTATGCTATAAAGTGGAATCAAACACAATTCATTTCCCACCATTAATCCTTAGAGGAAAAAATATGCAATTTTAAAGTCATTGAAGATCAACTAGTTGCAAGTTTTAATTATTTTTCTTGTTTTATGTTCCATTCTAGAATAAAAAACTTGTATGTTCCATTTGAAACTAATTAGTACTATCAAAGCCAATTTAAAGCTATTTCCTAATACAAAATCATACATAGATGATTTTTTGTTCCTATCAGAAAAGCCTGTGTGTTGCACTAGATTTGGGTGCATGCTAACACTATCTGGTGGAAAATAATCCATGTTTCTTTTAAATCCTTGCATCATTTTATACCTAGCCGTGAAGCAATCTAGTGAAGTATAGAGTGGTTTTCTTTGATTTAGTTTTTTTCTTGGAGCATGCATGGATAATACCTAAGAGAATCTTTAAATTTTAGGTTTTTAATGCATTGTTGTAGAATAGATGTTGAATATTTCCAAAACATGTTCTAAAAATGTTTGAATTCATGAAATATTCTTGCAAATCATTTGTATTCATCTAATTTGAAGTATCATAAATAATAAATCTGATGATGAAATTGTTTTGAAATAAATAAATATAATCAAATTAAAGATAGTTGAACACTAATTAAGGATAATTTTGTGAATTTAAGAATTATCTTCAGAATCTAACCATTCCTACAAATCCAATGCATAAGTCCCTTTGTAAAGAAAACTTCGCAATGAAATTTTAGTAAAACTTGCACAGTTAAGACCTAACTAACAGAGCCTTGAGATGATTAAATTCTATCTCAGAATTTGTTTTTCTTTCAAGAGAGGTAAATTTCTTTACAAATTTTGTCTATGTTATGTGTGAATAACATCCACACCAATAGTTAGAAATATAATTCTTTACATTTTTTTGATACAAAAAATTGCATAAAATTTAAACTATAAACAATAATGATCTATAATATGAATTATGGAAATATGATATCATTAATAGAATGTTTCTCTATCATATAAGATTGAGGTAATTTTTCATAGTATTACATTCCCAATAGAGGTTGGATTCTTCAATATAATTGCTTTTCCTTTAATATCCGACTATATTCCATATCTTTCATTGTATAGGTAGTAACAAACCTTTGTACCAAAAAATTTAGGTAATGGTTTAAAACTTGACTCATTATGTAGTGTTACCTATAGAGAATCATTTATCAATATTAGACATTGTTGTATGACACTTATAGCTCCAATAATATAGTAGTTTTGGTAATTCTTCCTTGATCAAGAAAAATTATAACCATATTGCTAAGAATTCTTGGAAATGATGTATACTAATGAATACAATATTAAAATTCATTGTAAGTGGGAAATGAGATACAATAAAATTGGTAAAGGGAGAAAAAACTAAACATGATCATATATGGGTTGAGAAAAATATGAGCCTTTTAAAAAATATATATTTGTGAATAAATTTTGCAAGGAAATTATCAAAAATAAAATAATTATTTCAATTACACCCATAGGAAAGAAATGAGTAATGGGTAGGAAAAAATATGGATTCAAATGTTTGACTATGAATAGTAGCTTGGACATAAATACTACTTGTTTTCACAATAGGATGTATACTAGATACATTTTCATCATTAAGCTAAGGAGTATGTTTAAATTTATATTTTACGGTTTTAGCAACATGAGAAATGAATTCAAGAGCTTAAAAATAAAATTTCATGATTCAACAAAGAACAAAACACATCTATATGAAAACTTAATATCTCCAGTTTCTCTAGAATTTCTACTATAAGAGGTCTTCTATTGGCTCCAATAGTGTTGATGGCCAAATTGACACATGCAACAGAGGCAAGATGTAATTACCTTACCTCTCTTGAAAAAGGTAAATGATCATGAAATCAATCACCTTCCAAGGTCCTAAGTGTTGGGTCACAACTATATTAAATAGCTAAGTGTTCCGTGAGGTTGTAATGTTCAAGGGGCCTATTGGTTTTCTATCACAAACTGGGGTATTTCAATACTTAAAATAATTCTAACAGAAATTTCAAAAAAAGATAAAAAGATAGATCTAAGCCATGGAAAGGAACGAAAGAATGTATATATATCCAATTAAATAGACTCATTATTCTTCAAAGAAATTTTTAAGGATACTACAGAATAAATAAACTTGTAACTAATACATAGTTGCATTCATTCACAGTGCAAAATTAACAATAGATTTCATTCCATTCATTGTAACTTAAAGCTATAGAAAATAAATTTTATACCTTGACGAATTTCAAATCAAATAGATAATAGGAAAACACCATTGAAGAGCATAATCAAAAGATGGATGAATCCGACTGATCCTATTACTTTGAATCAAATGATTAACATTTACAATTCCAACAAGCTTCACTAGTGTATGGAGCTCCAATGTATTTAAATTAACTCCTCTAAAGAACTATTACAGAAAATGCTGAGTGTAGAAAAATCTAGAAATTCCTAACTTCTTTGACCTCAAATCTCACTTCAACTCTCATACCCTAACATTGAGAGATATTTTACAATATATAGACTCAATACATCAATGTTCCTCCAAAAAGAGAGACATGTATTAAAAAAATCAGGGCACCCTAGCATGTAGATCCAAAAAATTGAGGAAGAACTTAAGCTGGGCTATCGTTAACTGTTCCAAAAATTGATTCTTTAGAAAGTGGGTGCTACTTTACTATTTTGATCACTAACTAACTCTAGTTCAACTGTTGCACCCTCCTATTTTGTAGGATAATTTCCACAACATCTCCAACATTTGACTTGGTTAAAATAGAATATTCCACTTTTAAATATTTAGAATTAGTTTTGATGGTTAATCTATGTAAATCATTATTAATTAATGTCCAATAGAAATTTAGTAATTTATTAACATTTAAATAACACATCTCAACTTTTTTCAAATAAAAAAATTAATGGTAGTATTTACTTTTAATTTTTATTTAATTTTGTAATATCAAGTCATATTTGTATCTACTAAATGTTAGAAATTTTTTTTATAGTAGATTTAGTTGCAAAATTTATATGAAGATTTCTATTGAGTATTACCTTCATTGATGATAGCTATGTAGACAATTAGACTCCGAGTTTTATTATTCAAACTAAAAAAGTTGTAAAAACAAAATATTGTAGTGTTGAATAACAATGGTACCTCTAGTTTGCATTTATGAGTAATTCCATAGTTTTCAAGTTAATGCACTTATATCCTAGTAGAGTTGTAATAGTGACCTCTATTACATCATCCCTCTCTATATAAATCTAAGGAATATGTAATGTTTCTCAAATATAAAACTTATAAAAAAAATAAAAAATAACAATCTAAAATTAAATCATATAAATAATATCATCACCATCATATAGATTCATAGGGAATTGGTACTATTTTGATATAATTTTATTTTTTGGAGATAGAATTATCATCTCATACCGTCAAGGTATGCAATGTTATTGACTTACAATTTGATGATAAATAGAACTATCAATATAAAGTTGAAAGAGATTTTTATTTTATTATGATTAGACAATAGAATAAATTAGTAAATAAGTATTGGTCAAGGTGACTACATACATTTGAATTAATTTTTTTCTTAGTGTGTTGTAGATAAAGATGGATTATCTAGAGAAAAGGGGCCGTATAAATAGTTGCATACTCATATGAACAATTAACATCAAACATTGTTTTAAAAATATAACTATATATATTAAAATTTGATCTCATTTGAAAGTGATGTATGTAGTTTTCTTAGAAATTAAATAAGGTTCCTAGTGTGTAGATGTTTAGATGAGGTTGAAAAAGTATCCAAAAAAGGTAGTATCAACTTAAAAATATTAAACGTTGAAAATAATTACTTAGTAGAATCTAATGATGAAATCACTAAGATAAATTACACAAAAAAACATATTTATTATATACTCCAAATAATCTTTGATGGATTTCTTGACTAATTGAATAATTAGGCCAAATTTTGGGGTGGGAATCAAGCTTACTTTTATAAATATATATTACATATAAAACGAAAATATATTTATACATCGCCACATTTTCAAAATGAGAGTGTATTATGTAACGAGTGGCTCAACATCCATTTGATTACAATGAGTTTAAGCCTATGGATAGAATATATATTTATCCTATATGGATAAATACCCATCCCATTTGAATAAATGTCTATCCTAGATGGATAGAGGGATACTTCTCTCATATGGACAAATGGCTTACCCCTATGGTTGGGTGCTTGTCTCAAATGGAAAAATGCCTATCCTGTATGAATATAAGTATTTGAGTATACAAATGGGTGTAAATTTGGTGCAGTCTAGGATGGAGGGTCCAGAAATAGGACTGTCCAACCTTGTAGCAAGAGTAAACACAACAAAAACTCAAAGAATTAGAATAACAATTTGACATGAATATATAGATAATGATCAATTATTCATAGGCAACATGCCTTTCCTTCCGGCTTATAGATTCCAGAATGATATGGCATTAAGCCCATAAATACAATGCAGATCAAAATCCTCTCTATCACTATCATTGCTACCTACTGCAACTACACATTGCTTATATATATCAATTCCCAGCTTCGGAAAAGGTCCACATTTGCCTCAAGAGGTTTCAAACCCCAAAGTTGATGAAACATCTGAAGGTCAGCCAAAACATATGATTCTCCTTTAATCCTTGGAAAAAATTGATGCGGATTGGAATGAAGGTTCCTTGATGAATGTGCATCCTTATGAAATGGTTTCCCGAGCTTCACAAGTCACGGGATAGGTCTGCACACTTGAAAAGCCAAGAATGGTTGGTGAATGCTCTTTGTCCAATTACAGCTGATATTTTGTTAGCGATATCTTCGTAGTGGGATCTCCAAAACACTTGAATTCTAGGTATGATGTAGATGTTGCAATGAAGATCATATATCCTACTCCATGAGCTCTAATGTTATAATGCAGTATGAAATACTGAGATTGGGTCATGACAGTTAACTACTGAAATGAAAGAATACATGAATGCAAATATTTTTGGTTGATGCAAGATTGCTTGAAACCTAGGATGCTCTTGCATCAGAAAATTGAGGTTGAAGAAAAGTGAGCCTATCACTTTCCTGGGGCTAGAGGAAAACCAATGCGGTCCACCTCAACCTGAGAAATCCATGATGAATCTTCCTCCGGTCTTCCTTTCCATCTGACTAGATATTCCTTTTCATTGCCTTCCTCTGGTACTACATCCAACTCTACTATCTAGAATTTCCTCACTTTCCTCCCGATGATGTGCTATTTGGTCCAAAAAACCAACTTCTATGTTCTTTGGTGACTCTCCTTCATGATAGTGATATAGGTCTACAATGTTTTTGATTAGAGGTAAAAACTGGGTTTTGAAGGGGTTTGGAACCCTTTACATCAGAAAGCAGCTGAAATAAAAGATAACAACATTAAGCCAAAAAATAGCCCAACAACAGTGACCCATTAGCAAAATGAAACCAAAAAGGAGGACCAACCAACAACACTATATGCTTTTTAGAATATTTGTCACTGCCATGTTGCAGTCTATAGCTTTCTATGCATCTTCAAAAACTTCAAAACTATCCTTCCCAAAAACCCCACCCCGAGTTTTAGTTTTGTTCTTGGTTCGAGCTCCAGGACCATCTGTATTTACCTCTGAAATAAAAAAATACCTTTCTCACCATCCTTCCCAGCAACAACATCCTCCCCCATCTACTTACCAATAGCAACAACCCCAACATCATGAGCACTATCTTTACGATTCTTAGCACTAACCACAAGAGAAGTAACAATAGTAGACTCATATTTACTAGCAATTTTATGACCCTCCCCTCCTCCCATCAAAAAATCCTAAATTTTCCCCATTTGATCCTCAAGAATGAGGATTCTTCCATATTTTGCTTCATTTTGAGGGTTTCCTCCGCAATAGTTTCTGCCACAATATTTAAGGAATCAAACAACTCATCTATCTAATTCTGAATAGAGGACCCCTCAACCTTGTTAACCATCCCCTAAATCTAACATTTGTTTTATTGAGTTCATGGAAAAACCATTTAAAAAGCTTAAACAAAAAAATGGAACCTTCACGTATAGTTCCAAGCACATCAGACAAATCATCTCTATCAATCTTAAAAACCTCTTTTTCAAGGGCATCCTCCTCCTTAGAGGAACTAATCCTATCCTTATCAGCAGGGGATTCCTTACCTTTTTCCACAACACCCGGAGTCTTAAACTTGCGAATGGAGCTCACAATTTCTTCTACCACTACCTTTCTCTTCTTAATCCACTCCAAGTCCACATCTTGGGTCTCCAATGCAACATCATCTTCCCCATCCTTGTCTTTCACCTACATAATTAGCTTGACATTTGGGGAGTCATAAAAAAAGGGGCCACCTGCAATTGTAAGAGGATGGCCCTTCTCCAGAATTTGGCTCACAGACCGCAAAACCATTTTCTTGACGCTCACTTCCCCCAAATCCTTCTTCTTGGCAGTTGGGGGTGGTGAGGAAGCCTCCCCATATAGGTCATTCTTCACATTCAGACCCCTACTCAATACAACAACAACAACTTCTTCACTACAAGTTAAATAACCTCCACTAGCACAACCTTCCCCTTTCTTCTCCTTTCCTATGGATGGGCAATGTGGAACCCCTTCTAGAGAGGCAAGAGAGTTAGGAACAAATTCCACATCCTCGTCTGACTCATCCTCTTTTTCCAAAATCAATTTCTTTTTCTTGACCTTTTTGTTGACTGGTTCATCTTTAGAGGCCATATCATACCCTTTAGCAGGTTTGGGTTGCTTACCCTTTGGGGTGACCATAGGTTTTGGAACCTCAAAATTATTTTCATAATCAAAGAAAAGGAGAATCAACCCAACATGTAATACGGTATTTTTTGGGTTCTTCTTGTGATCCTTGATACTAGAGTCAAGAGACATAATAAGATAAAATGGAAAAGAAACCCTCCTCTTATGTCAGAAGTGGTTGAGTAGAATGAAATGATATGCATTCATCGCCAAAAAATGACCTTCCAGGGTAATATAGAAAATTAATTCCTATGCTACATCCCCCCATAAATCCTTAAGGGAACTTCGCTGATATCAACCACTCTTAGTAGGCTTTAAATATTTCTCTTCATTATCTTTGGAAAATATTTTCATTGCAGTCTGTGCCTCCTTTTTGTCCCTAAAGACTTTCATTCTATCCATATCTAGGCCAGTAATACCAACAATGAATTCCTCATTAACCTCAAACTCAGTCGCATAAAGCTTAAGCACTTTGTCACTCCATCCTTTCACAAAAAGGTCTGTAACCTGGGGATCATTTCCATGAAGTTTCTCCAAATAGGGTGTTAACCCTCCCTTCACCAGTACCTGCCAGACCTCCTTCCTTTCCCTCAGAGAATCACAAGATTTGGGTTCAACATGATTTCTATCACCACCCATCTTTCCACAATCCAACTTATAGACACCAAACACATAATAGAGAAGGCTCTGGAAAACAATGCCAAAACAACCTAGAATCTGTGTGAGGCTAAAGTAGGGACAATAGATAATAAAGGCCAAATTTTTTGATTTCATGCTTCCAACCATAATGAGATGTTAATCCAATTGAAATCAACACTCATTATTCATAGTAGCAATAGCCTCTATAGGAAGAGGGTCATTCAGAACCCACTCCCTAGAATCTTTGACACCAATGTTAGCGAAAATATCCACTAGCCCATTACCTTCTCTTAAGATATGTGAAATATAAAACTCATCAAAAGAATTCAAAATATCTATTGAATCCCTTATCAAGGGATCAATAGTCCAAGAGGGAGGAGTGCATTTTTTCAAATTGTTTATGACATTCAAAGAATCCCCCTCTAGTCACACTTTTCTATATCCTTTGGTTTGACCCAATTTGAGACCATGATAGGCTATAGCCACTTCCATATAGTGGTTTGTCTAGGTTCCCAAAGGGAGCACCGCAACAAAAATGATCCTACCATTTGAGTTTCTAATCACTCCCCAACAACCAGTAGATCCCAAAGGAGCTTTCCAAACAACATCTTCTCTAGAAGTTTTTCCTTTAGTAACCGAGAATGAAATATCACAATACAACTTCCACTTTTGAGAAATAGATATATCATAGGGGCTTAGATTTATTTTCGGACCATTGTGAAAAGTTATCCCCACCTAAAATTTTTCTTTAATGGCAGCACAAATTTTGTAAGCCACAGAGTTAGCAGGGAGGGACGAATTCTTGAAGATTTTGTTGTTTCATTCAAGCCAGACTCCCCAAGCAATATGAGGAAGAGAGAGAGACCATAAAAATTGAAGAGCAAGATTGGATGAAGGGCCAATCCATTGAGACCACAACTCTTTAATATAACTAGGGAACACCCAACTTAAGTTCCATAGAGATATCACATGGGCCCAAACCATTCTAACAAAACTACACCCAATGAGTAAATGCCAAGAATTTTCAGCCTCTACTTCACATAGAAAACACCTATTAGGCATCACAAAACCTCTTTTGACCAAGTTGTCAGTAGTTAATATCTTATTCTAGCAAAAGAGCCAAAAGAAAATACTGACCTTAGGAATCAATTTAGAGGACCACAAAGAGGCCCAAAACGGGGCTGGGCCAACAAAGGAGTCATTAGAATGAAAAACTGAAGCCACAAAGTAGATGCCATTAGAAGAAGGCTTCCAAACAAACTTATCAGGAGAGGGGGAAGAGGGAATATGTACCAAAGAAATAGCCTTATACACAATCTCCAAAATAGGGTCAAGCTCATGCAACTTCTTCCAACAACCTCCTTCAATATAGTCAACAACCCATCTGCCAAATTTTTGCACACAAAGATCCATGAAAGGTTGAACCCATGGCTCATCTTTGAGGGGCCTATTTCCAAACCAATTATCATCCCAAAACAAGATATCTCTACCATCCCCAAGTTTCCAAAAGAGACCCTTGACCACAAGCCTATGAGCCTGAACAATGGAATTCCATAGAACTGAACTAGATGGGGAATTAAACTCTTGAGAAAAGAACCCCCTTATACCATCAACCTCGTGTAAGTATTTACTCCAAGAAATTTTTTCCCATTCGCTCTTAGCAAACAAGAGGTTCCACATTTTCTTTCCAAGGAGGGAAATATTAAAAGCTCTAATTTTATGGATCCCCAACCCACCAACCTTCATAGGTATGCAAACATCATCCCAAGTAACCAAGTGAATCCTTCTCTTGTCCTCCACCCTAGACCAAAGGAATTTTTTTCTGAATATTTTCCATAGTATCCACAAACTTCCTAGGCATATGAATAAGACTAAGAGCATAAACATGAAGATTTTGAAATGTAGATTTAATCAACTAAACTTTCCTAGCTTGACTCAATAGAGAAACCTTCCAACCATCCAATTTAGAGTTGAATCTATCAATCATACCCCTCCAAAAAGAATCAAAAACTTTGGAGAACAGGGGCAGGCCTAAGTAAGAAGCAGGAAGTTCCCCAATCTAACAATGCAAAATTCTAGCAAATTTTAGTCTCTCTATGGATTAGAGTGTTAAAAAAGAAAAGAACACTCTTTGGCAAGCTAACCTTCTGCCCCAAAGTGGCTTCATACCTCTGTAAGATCGACTTGACAATGTTAGTCTCCTTGATAGATGACTGCCAAAGCATAAGAGAATCATCCACAAACTGTTGATGTGAGAATATAAGGTTGCTAAAAGAAGGGGAAAGTCCAGACATAACCCCAAAATTGATAGATCTCTAAATGAGATGACCCAAGGATTCCACCATTATAATAAATAGAAATGGAGAGATAGGATCCCCTTGCCACAAACCTCTCGAACAGTCAAAAAGAGGAGAATGGGACTGATTAATGAGAACATAGAATCTCAGAGTAGAAATAAGCTGAAACACAAGGGCCACCCCTTTCTCCCCAATGCCAAAAGAAGTTAAAATATTTGATAGAAACCCCCAGTCAACTCTATCATAAGTTTAAATAACTAAGTCAAGTTTCAGAATAAACCAACTTTCTTATTAATAGATAGAGAGTGGATATTCTCATGAACGGAAAGAATCGAATCCAGGATTTTCCTCCCAACTAGAAACCCATTTTGATGAGGCGAGATGATAAGAGGAAACATTCTTTGCAAGCGAACTGCCAGAACCTTGGAAAAAATCTGATATACTGAATTACATAAGCTCATAGGACAAAACTCATCAAAAGAAGAAGCACAAGGCTTCTTAGGGACCAAGACAATAAAAGAGGAGTTCAATTCCTTAAGAAGGGATCCAAACCTACAAAACTCCTTAGTAGCCACAACAACATCTTTAGCAATAATTTCCCAAAAGGCTTGAAAGAAGAACATCAAGAAACCATCTGGGCGCGGCACCTTATTACCTTGAAAAGAAAAAATAGCACTCTGAACTTCATCCCCCAAGGGAATGAAAATCAACTATCTATTCATATCATCATCCACAATCTGAGGGATATCCCTTAAGAGATCCTCTTGGAAAGACAAATTAAGCTCACCCTCCATCGACAACAACTGAGAGAAATAAGAGGAAGTATCAAGCTGCAAATCAACATCCTTTTCCAACACTTTATTATTGAAGTTGATCAAGTTAATTCTATTATTAGCCCTGTGCTTCAAAGTAGAGAGGTGAAACAACTTGGTATTCTTGTCCCCACTTTTAAGCCACATTATCCTCAACCGCTATTAATAGAATTCATCCTCCTTTGCCACAATGTTGTGCAATATGGAAAGTAAGATATTTTCCTTTTGCATCAAAGCCTGATCATACCTGGACACTTGGATCAACTGCTGCACATCCTGAAGTTCCTTAGTCACCCCCTCTTTATCCATAAAAATATGACCAAAGGAGGTGTGATTCCACTTTCTAACATTATTCTTAATGTTGCCAAGATTTTTAGCAACTCTAAACATAGCCGATCCATCCACATGGATGTTCCACCACTCATTAATCAAATTCCCCAGATTAGGGTGACACATCCACATTTTTTCAAATCTAAATGGAAATTTTTTCTTGCCCCCCAAAAAATAAATCGATAGAGCTAGAGGGAAGTGATCAGATTCCAATCTAGTAAGTGTAGAAAGCAAGCAAGAATAATGAACCAACCACTCGGGGGAGATCAGAGCATGATCAAGCTTAACCTGGATCAGGGAATTCCCCACTCTCCTATTCGACCAAGTAAAAGATGCACCTTTCAGGTCCAAATCAAGGAGAAAAAAATCATTAATGAGATTCATAAAATCATATCTTCTCTCATCCACCATCTACGAACCACCCAACTTTTCAGCATCATGCAAAGGAGTGTTAAAGTCTCCCATAACCAGCCAATTCTCAATATGGTTCACAAATTTGAAAGAGGATAAATTCTCCCATAGTATTTTTCTAGCACTCTTACAATTCAAAGCATAGATATTAGACAAAGTCCAAGATAATCTATCACATAGGTGAGTAAAGGAAGTAGCCACATGATTACAATCTTTAAAAAACTCAGCTCCCTATATTACTCTAAGATTCCAAAAAGTAACAATCCCTCCCGATGCCCCAACCGCATTAGAATGATCCATATCACAATCCTTAAAGAGCTTATTCTTCAACCTAGACAATTTATCCAATCCCATTTTAGTTTCTTGAATTAACACAATATCAGGGCAATGATCTCTTACCAAATTAGCAAGAAGATCACGCTTGTGAGGGTGATTTAATCCCCTCATATTCCAAGAGATGATCTTCATAATAACTTATTGGATGTGCTCTTTGAGCACATATCCAATAGGGTTCTCTATGTCCCATCAACAATTTCCATTCAACTCTCATTTTCCCTAGTAACATTAGCAGGAGGCCTACCTCTTCCACGTAGCTCAGATCCACAATCTGACCTTTGTCGGTTCCTTGTCACTACTCCCAGAGATGGAGAATTTGTTTTCCTATTGCACCCACAAACTTGAATGTATGGAGGATTATCTAGATCCTCCTATTCCCCAAAATCCTTAGATTCAGGAATTACCTTCAATCCCTTAGCCTTCAAACCATCCTCATGCACCACCCTTGAGGGTGGAGATCTGACCTCATCACAAACAAAGATCTTATCAACCTGAGCAGCCTCTGACGTAACTATTTCCATAGATATTACCGAAGCACTAGTAGGGGAAGACTTAACCTCTACACCCTGACCCAAACCCTTGTTCTCTTTTCCCAAAATCTCCTAGCCTTCTAGAATATCATCCTTATCCTCCAATACAGGATCCTTTTCAATAGGTTCAACCTCCACATTCTTGCACAGAGCTGAATCTCCTTTCTCCACAGGCTCCACCACCTGTTCCGGGTCTTTCTCCTTCTCTCTCCATTGCTTATTCATCTACTTAGGCACCTTGAGAGGACACTTTTTGGCTCAATGACCAAATTTTTACAATGGAAGCATGCAAAGGGATTTGATTTGAATTCAACTACTTTCTCCCAAACCCAAATTTTAGAGTTTATTTTTATGATAGACGAAAGATCAGTTGATTGCTCCACATTTACATAGAATCTGGTATAAACGAACCTCTTCCTAGAATTTGGTCAATCAATATAAGACAACCAAAGGTTCTTTCTATCCCTTTGAGCACTTCTTCATCCTATAATTCCATTGGGAGGCTTGGAAGACGAACCCAAACTAGAGTAGCTAAGAAAGAACACAAGTTTGGGTTGAAGCCCAGTTCCCACTTTTTAAGCATTAGAGATGACTTACCAATAAACCATGGTCTGCCAATCAACACTGAAACCAAATCATCTTCACAGTTAAAGGTGAAAGAAAAGAAACCCTTGGCCATAGCTACAACATCAATCTGTCACTTAGGTTTCCATTGATTTAAAGTAAAATTGCACACCAACTCAATATGAGGTTGGAGGCCAACAAATTTACCCAACAGAGCCATATACATATTGGACATACTTTTGTCAACAATACAGTGTAGAATAGAAATAGAGTACTCTCTAGTTTTCACATTAGCAGTTAACGACAGTGGAGGAGAAGTACTCTTACCTTTAGGCTTCAATCCAAATAGATTCTTCCACTTAAGAGAAGAGCTTGATAGGAAGTCAGAGTTGGTCTTATCAGCCCCAAGGCTAGCCACATCAAAAGTCCCATCACTACCACCAGAAGACAATTATAGCCTCGATTTTTCAGTCTCGAGAATCTCTTTTTCAGAGAAGGACACACAACCATTGCCACCCCTTTCCCAAAAGAACAAACATTATCAACTAAAGGGGACCCACAATGCTTACCTTCCATAAAGGAACCACCTAACATCACCTTGCCATCATCAAAATTTTCGCCATTAACACCTGCAACATCATCAAGAAATCCTTCCTTTTCAAAATTTGCAAATCCACCACTACCATCACCACCACTCGAGGAGCTCTCCATCAACAAGTTAAAATAAAAGACCAGTATGGGTATAGCAATTATATAGGTCTATAATGTTGAATATAGGTGATATGCCAAATTCCTTTAGTAATTCCACTTCATAGGGATTTACAAAATCAAACTTCTTGATGATCTTACAAGGTCCAAACTTCTTCATCTTCAACTTATTATATGTCCCAATTGGAAATCTCTCTTTTCTCAGATATACCATTATTTCCTTTCCTACTGCAAATTCCTTATGTCTTCTCTTCTCATCTTATTTCTCCTTGTAAGTATTGTTCATCTTCTCCAGATGCTTCTTAAGTTGAGTATGCATTGTTTCCATGAATCCTAAAAAATATTCTACCTTCTCACTCCTTTTATTCTCCATACTGATATCTCTTAATTTTGCCACTCCTCTGGGTTGTTGTCCTGTCACAATTTCAAATGGTGTCTTCCTTGCGCTCTAGTTTACTAAATTTTTGTAAGAAATTTTTTCTTGTGGTAGTATTAAGTCCCAATTTCCTACTTTACCTTCAGTCAAACACCTCAACAAGTTCCCCAAACTCCTATTTACCACTTCTATTTGTCCATCTATCTATGGGTGAAATGTTGAAGTATACTTCAAATTTGTCTTCCCCTTCTTCCATAATATTTTCGAGAAATATCCAATGAATGTAGTGTCTCTTTTTGATACTATACTCTTTGGTAGTCCATGTAATCTCACAATCTCCTTGAAAAATAGGTCTGCAACATGTACTACATCACTTGTTTTCTTACAAGGTATGAAATGTGCTATCATAGAAAATATATCCACAACCATAAATGTAGGGTCAAATCCTCTCAGTGTCTTAGGTAATCCCAAAAAAAAATCCACATCTAATGTCTTCCCATGGTCTCTTTGGTATTGTCAATGGTGTATACATTCCGATGTTCTAACTATTTGCTTTTGCAACTTGACAAATCTTGTAGCTTTAGACATATTTCTTGACATCCTTATACAATTGTGGAAAAAAATAGTTCTCACTCACCAATGTTATAGTCTTATCAATTCCAAAATGTCTGGCTAATCCTCCACAATGCTTTTCCTTGATCAAATTGTCTCATTGAACTTCTAGGAATACACAACTAGTTGTTCTTGAATAACATATCTTCATGAATGAAATAATCCACGAGGAATGGAGCCGAGAAATGGATGGAAAGAATGGAATGGATGGACGGATGGAAAGGACGGAAATGGATGGATCTGGAGGAGATGGATGGAAGGATGAAGGAATGGAGGAATGGATGGAAGGAGGATGGAATGGATGGATGGACGGACGGATGGAATGGAAGGAAGGAATGGATGGAAATGGAATGGACGGAATGGATGGATGGACGGATGGAGGGAAGGATGGAATGGACCGGATGGATGGAATGGATGGATGGAAGGAAAGGATGGAATGGAGTGGATGAAGGAGGAATGGAGGAAAGGATGGATGGACGGATGGATGGATGGACTGAGCGGAAGGAATGGAATGGACATGGAAGGGATGGATGGATGGAGGGATGGAATGGAATGGATGGATGGAAGGAAATGGATGGATGGACGGAGGAAGGATGGATGGACGGATGGATGAAAAGCCAAGAGTGGTCGGCGAATGCTCTATATCCAATTACAACTGATATTGTGTTACCGATATCTTCAGACTGGGATCTCCAAAACACTTGAATTCTGGGTATGATGTAGATGTTGCAATGAAGATCATATAGCTTTATTTGCGAGCTTTGATGTTATAATGCGATATAATTCGGTATGAAATACTGAGACTGGGTCTTGATAGTTAACTACTGAAATGCAAGAAAACATGAATGCAAATATTTTTGGTTGATGCAAGATTGCTTGAAACCTGGGATGCTCCTGCATCAATATTTAACAACTTGAGAAAAGTAATTAAAAAAATAGTGATAAATTTAGGTATAATAGTTTGATGCATAGAGAAAAATAAAATGACATTTTTTTCGTTCTTATAAATTTATAAGTACTTTGATATATAAATAAATAAATAAATAATATAATATAATATAATATAATATGATATAATATAATATGATATGATATAATATAATCTAATATAATATAATATTATAAAAATAATACAATAAATTTTATCATGCTAATTCCAATATAAATATAATTAAATTTAGTGATTATTAATTTTGTTAAGGTAAAATTAAAAAATTGTTAATTGGTTAGTCAAGCGATTATTTTTTTTGAGTTAATAAGAGTTAACTAAAAAACTACATGGTAAAAATAATAGTTAGATAAAGTTGATTTCCTTGAATTACTTGATTGATTTGTTAATTAGAGTAAATTTTGAAGTTTGCATAAAAAACAAATAGTTAAACAAAATTTTAATTATCTTAATTCATGATTAGCTAAAAGTAAACAAATGAGTTGTATTAAAATATCTTTTATGTAATTTATTTATAATTTTCATCAACTAGTTAAGGAAAGATGGAGGAAGATAAATTTGTCTTCATTAATTATTAATTTAACTACCTTGATTGAATAGGTATGTGGATAAATTATATTAATTAATATTAATTTTAATTTTTTTTTACTAGTTAAAGGGTATAATTAGTGAAAAAATTCTTCAACTTAATATTCTTGCAGAAAAACGGATAAACTATCTCATTTTAAAAAAAGGGGAAATATGGTGAATGTGTGAAGAGGAACAAAAAAAGGTAGGGGATTTAGGAGGAAATGTTTGGGGAGATGTCGAATTGGAAGCTCATGTGAATGAAGAACCTATAGAAAAATGGAGGGTTGGAGGAAGAGAGCATGTGTTGCAGTGGGTTTTTGAAGGAGGCAATTGGGTGGATAAATGTCACATGAGCTACAGAAGGAGAGAACAGTGACCTGAGTGGAATCGTGGTCGAGGAGCAAGTCATGGAAAATGGAATTTGGTGAAAAAACAAACACTCCCATGGATGCATGCTCGATATTTCTATCGAAGACCTAGGGATTTTGGTGGTGACCATAGGGATTCAACTTGATATCCAAACACCAACGGGTGAAATGGTGCAAATAGAAGGCAATTTGAGGATGGTAGGCATGGGTGGTTCTGGGAAAAAGGGAATCTGAGGGTAAATTCATCAACTAAATGATGTGACAAAATACATGGATACAAGGAGCAAACAAGTATTCCATGGAAAGGAAAGGAAAAGGTAATCACGGATGAAGGACCTTCACACCAATATGTAGATCTAATTGGTAAGTCTCCTACCCTAAACACTTAAAAAAATTCTATCAATTTGGATAAAGATAGGATCAAGAATCTAGTAGGAAAATTGAGGGAAAGAGGAGTCTTTCTAAAATAGGATTGAGGGTGGTGTGAGGTAGCAAGAATAGGGAGGTGGATCAATGAAAAATGGGGTGTTAGGGTTCAGGCTAGGGCATTACCAAACCACTTCTTCCTTGGTGAATTCCCTACCATGGAGAAGAAAAAGGAAGCCATGAGAAGTGGCCCACATTATATAAATAGTGCAGAGATACATATGATAGAATGGTATAGAATTTTGATCCATGGAAGCACAAAATTTAGGAGGGATCAGTGTGGATTAGGTTGTATAACCTGCCATCAGAAGTATGGGAGGATGAAATCATGATTGAAATTGGGGAAAGCATAGGCTAGCTAATACTATTAGAGAAAGATAATGAGGATAGATGTTTGGCATGTATGTCAGAATATTCCTAGGGTTAACCCCGAGGTAGGTGTTTCTACAGGAGATTGAAATTTGTATGGAGGGAATGTTTCAAAAAATTAAGGTGGAGAGGGAAGAACAAATAAAATCGTCCCATCTAGATATCAAAAGATCATGGAGACCTGGAATACAATGTAGAATTAAGGGTTAACAATGAAAATGGCTATGAATGGGATCAGTACAGTCTAGTCTCTACAAGTGAGTACACAGGGGGAAAGTCAGGAAAGCAACCAAGGGGCATGAAGAACCTGTTGTAAATTATTTTGATAGGGGACACCAATATGACATTGAGGGGTTGTTGAATGATAAGAGGAGGAGCATTTCAGGGGAGCTAATAGTAGAAGAATTAAGTGGAGCAGGGGAAAACAATAGGTAGATAAATAACATCCCCCAACCATGGAGACATGAGCAACATTGGAGGAATTATTGAATGAAATGGTGATTAGAGGGGATTAAAAAAATGGGGTAGATGAAAGGGGCTTGGAGGAAGACACTAAGACAATGGAGAAAATAGAATTAGGGGAAGGAATGTTAAACCTAGAGAAAAACAAATCACAAATAGATGGTGAAGAGAGTGAGATGGAAGCTAATTCAGAGGAGGAAGATCCAGGGGAGGCCATAGAAGGGGAGATAATGGAAGAAAGGATGTTGGAGTAGTCACAGTCAAAATTAAAGAAGGCAAACATAAAAAAAATGTGAAGAGCGGACTCAAAACCAACAAGGAAAAGTTGGATATTGTGAAAAATGTAGTGGGAAAGTGAAACTAAGGTCAGGCAGGGAAGGATATAATCCTTCACTAGGGGAAATGAAGCTCATAACATGGAATGTTAGGGGCATTAATTCCCCTAAAGAATGACTCTTATTCAAGCATCAAATCGATCAATCCAAGGAAAATATATTCTTGTTGCAAGAAACTAAGTTGAGTAGGGAGGAAGGTGATAAGAGGCTTTGTTGGTGGAAGTAATGGAAAGGATTCTTTGTTGGTGCTAAGGGTGCTTCAAGAGGAATTGGGGTAATATGGAACCCTTTAATTGTCCGAGGGGAAGTGGTAATGGAGATTGAAAATTGGATGATGATGAATTGTTGGTCATTGTAGAGAAATGAATACTTCATCATAGATGTGTATGGACTAGTGTCCATGGTAGAGAAGAGAATCCTATGGAAACAATTATCAGATAGTTTGGCTTATCTTCAGGGAGGGAGGGGATCATAGTAGGATATTTTAATGCCATATTCAACAATGAAGAAAAAAGGGGAGGTCTGGGCCACACAACGGTGGTATAGCAAGACTTCTAATACATTGTAGACAATAATGAGTTACTTGATCTACAAAATAAAATTGGAATCTTCACCTAGTCAAATAGAAGGAAAGGCTTCACCAACATAGCTGAGAGACTGGATAGGTTTATGCTGTTTGGAGATTGGGGTGGCCAAAATGAACTCAGAGAGGTGATGATCCTCCCTTACACATGGTTGGACCTTTTTCAAGTCCAGTTAGCCATCCCACTTGATGAGCCACCCAAAGGTAATCCTTTCAAATTTGAGAATATGTGTCTTAGAGATGAGGACCTACCCGACTTAGTTGTCGCCTGGTGGAATGAAATTAAAATTGGAAACCGCTCATATCTCTTCAAAATAAAAAAAAAATTGAACTTTATCAAAAACAAACTAAAGGAATGGAACAAGGCTCATTTTAAGAATATATTCCAAGAAAAGGAATGGTTAGAACAAGATTTGGCAACACTAAATGAGCATATTATTGATAAAGGGATGGGGAGTGAATATTTTGAGGTGGAGACGGATTTAAAAGGAGAATTGGTGGATAGGATCCTCAACACCATCCCGAACGTAATAAGTGAGGAGAAAAATAAGCTTCTATATCAAAAGATCAACAAGGGGGAGGTGAGGGTGGCAACTTTCCAACTCAACCCAGAAAAGGTGCCAAGTCCAGATGGTTTTCCTATTGCTGTTTTTTTAAATTTTGGGACATAGTGGACGATGAATTATATCTAGCTACTGAAGAGTCTAGGAGAAAGATGACAATGCTGGGGGAAATTAACCATACCTTTTTGGTGTCAATCCCTAAGAAAAAGGATCCACAATCAATGGATGATTTTAGGCCAATAGCACTTTGCAACACAGTGTATAAAGTAGTAACACAAATCATTGCCAATAGACTCACGAAGGTGCTAAATGTAGTCATATCAAAAGAGAAGAGTGATTTTACCATAGGGAGATCAATTGTGGAGGGTATTATAATAGCACATGAGACTTGCATTTGGCTAGGAAATCAAGAGAGGATAGCATGATCCTTAAACTGCACATACTAAAAGCTTATGACCTAGTTGACAGGAAGTTTCTATTAGATGTGTTGAAGAAATTTGGTTTCAATGATGACTGGATTAACTAAATCAATAGCTATATCTCAACGGCCAAGTTATCAGTCATGATAAATGGTTCAACAGATGGTTTCTTTGCATCAAATAGGGGAATAAGGGAAAGGGGATCCAATCTCCCCCTTTCTCTTCATAAGCATGGTGGAGGCCTTGGGGAGAGGCATCAATGCCTTGAGATGGGAAGGGAAGTGGCATGGGGTCTCAGTGGAAAATGGATTGGACACAACAACACACCAACAATTTGTTGATGATACAATCCTCTTTGGAGTGGCTAGTAGAAAGGAAGCCATAAAAATCAAGAACTACCTGGATGGTTACTTCTTGGCATTTGGGCAAAGCATAAATTGGAGGAAATAAAAGGTATTTTTTCTCAATACTCCACCAAGTGTTTAGAGAGAACTAGCAAGAATATTGGGATTGTGGGTGGCCAACTTCCCTGGTAATTTTTTAGGGATGCCACTCTTTGTTAGGGTCAATAAAAGGAACTATTGGGAAAGTCTAGTGAATAGCTGCAAGAATAGATTGGAGTCATGTAAGGGGAAATGGTTGTCTTTGGATGGAAGACTCCAAATGGTTAATGTTGTTCTCTCTGAAATTTTAGTTTACTCAATGGAATTTTTGAAAATCCCCAAGGAAATTGAAGAAATCCTCAATCATATTTTTTGAAAGTTCTTTTGGAGTGGCACTAGGGAGCAGTAGAAAGTTCTTATTAATTGCTTGGGAGAAAGTTTGCACACCGAAGGAGGCTGGGGGGTAGGACTGAAGCAACTCACTTTATTGAATTTGGTCATGGGGGCCAAATTGGTTTGGGGCATGCATCAAAAATGTGAGAATAGGTGGGTCAAGGTGCTGAGGAAGAAATACCTAGATTCAGAGTGCCCAACATGCATTCTAACTACTATGCATCCTTCGAAGGGGTCAAAAATTTGGAATTACATCTTGGAATGTAGAGACATTATATCTAAACATGTAACATGGGAGGTAAGAAATGGAAAGAGTGCATCTTTTTGGGGTGACTCCTAGGGTGGGCAGAAACCAATTGCAGAATGTCCCAACTTGGAAGACATCAATGCTAAGATATCTAGAAGTTCGAGCACGAAGGTGCAACTATGGGAAGATTGTTTGGAAAAATGGAATGATATAATGGGAATGACACTCTTTGCAAGAATTAAATGCCCCTTAAGATTAGAAAATGACTCATGCAGAGATTTTGAAGAGCATAATTTTTTCCCCAAATGGTCAGGAATATAATCAAATGGTGTGTGTCCAATAATGGAGAATACAAGGTGAAATTGGGGTCTAGGGTTAAGGAAATGGCACTAGCAAGGAGAAATTGGCCAGGAAAACTTATCTGAGGTAAAAATTGCCTCCCAAAAGTAGAGGTCTTTTCCTGGCTAGCTATACAAAAAAGAATTCTGATGGAAGATAGGCTTGCTACTTTTGGGATTCAGGGTCCAGGTAGGTGTGTACTATGCAAAAATAACAATGAATCTATAGACCACATTCTATTGACCTACCCTTTTACAAACAGGTGTTGGAAAATCTTCATGTTCAAGCTAAACTTCCAATGTCCAACCCCAATAGACATCGTGGCATGGTTCAATATGTGACCGCTCCTATACAAGAAGTTTGTGTTTGGGAGCATATGGGAAGTCACCCCTTCAGCTATCATCTGGGAGGTTTGGAAAGAGAAAAAATAGAAAATTTTCCAAGGGAAAGAAATGGAGCATGAGCAGTTGTGTGGAAAAATTGAAGGAGTAATCACTAAATTAGTTAATGAAGGTGCACAGGGAAAAGAAAGCAAACAAAGAGTTTTCACAAAATGGGAAAACAAAATTTCAAAAGCCTTCATGGGAATAAAAACTCCAAAATTAGGTGGAACAATGACAATGGTTAGTTTTCAAAAAAGAGGTTGGAAGTCAAATGGAAACCTTTGGAGGATGACTAGATAAAATTTAACTTTGATGGGACCTCTAGAGGTAATCCGAGCCTGGGAGGCACAGGGTGTGTTGCATGTGATTGTCATGGTGTTGTTATAGCTAACAAGTTTTTCTACTTAGGTGAATGCATAAACAATGAAGAAGAGTTTAAAGTGGATTTTTTAGGCTTGCAGTTGGGGTTAGAAGTTGGCACTAATCGAATAAACTTGGAAGGTGATTCTCTCATAATGGTTAATTCCATCCAACTTAGCTCAATTCCAAACTAGAAACTCAACCATTGGCTCTAACCAATAAGAGATGCATTATCAAGGTTCAAGGATTTTTGTGTAAGCCACATGTACATGAAAGGGAATTTTTTGGTCGATGGACTTGCCAAGAAAATGGCGGCAGGATTACAAGGTGATGATGGCAACATGGCTGGCACTGTACGCGAATGATAGGACAAGCCTCATAAATAGAAGTCACATGTTAACTATCCTTCCAAGTACAATTGCAAAGCTTACGACATTTGAAATGACTGACGCTGAAATTGGAAATAAATTTTTGGTGTGGTTTCCTATGGATGAATGGTGTAGATGGTGGCTAGATCTCTAAGAGAAAATTGTCAATCCTTTGATGAGCTTTAGGTGGTACATTACTCGACACAGCTATCATGATGAGGTAAGGAAAATTTGTTGAAATAGGGGAAGGTAGCTACTTGTTTCATAAAGTTGGATGTTTCATAACTTCCCACAAGGTTGATTGCAATGGAAACACCACTCTTCCTGAATACCACCAAGCAGCAACAAGCTTTCCATGGTGAAATCACCAATAAGCGGCTGAAGGGAACTGTGGTTCATAAACTGGTGAAAATATATCACACTATACAATGATCCAGAAATGTAAATTCTGAATATAGTAACCTCTGACAACCTTGAATAACCTGTAAGAACCACACAAGCATAGCATCAAGATAGAAGAAATATGGAGCACAATACCGGAGCACACTATGAACACTTGCACAACATAGTTTACTTTGTTTATCAAATTTTCTCAAAAGCACTTGAAAACTAGGTACCAAAGACATCATCTTAGCTCATTACTTCATTCCAACTCACCTTTAGACTCTACAACAAAATAAGATATCTCCATGTACTCACAAAACTTCCTCAAGGTCTCAACTACACATGCAATTTTAACCTATTTTTCTCTTTTTCATAATTTTATCAATATCCTCGACATCTTCATCCCATAGTTGACATCAATGATAACACCAGTAAATAGAATTCCTATTGAAATCAATGAAAAAACCTTCATACTTGTAGCACTGTTTTTCCATGGGACTTTCCATCACAACTATTGTTGATAGAGGGAGTTAATCCTAGATAGAAATAGGAGGATGAGATGCAAAAACAAATACAACAATCAGTGGAGAAGTAGACTCAAGTGCTTTGGCGGTGGGCCTCTTCCCATTCACCACCCTAAGGGTAGGAATAGGAGGCTGAGATGCAGAGGCCACTCCACAAGGACCCTTACCCTTACCATAGACAACGGTCTGAGGCACTTTGGGCAAGATAGGAAGGTTGAACACCTCACGCTTGGCCTTCCACCAAGTGGGCACCATCAAAATCCCCATGAGATACATGGAGGTGGAAGCCAAAGGTGCCATAGCAGGACAAGAGGTGGAAGCAGATGGAACAACGAAAGAAGTGGAAGGATCTTGAGCACGAGAAAACTTTCCCTTCCCCTTTTAAGGGGAGGAAGAGGTAGCTTGATGTTGTGCTATCATATAAGCCTTAATTGAAATAACATAAGGGGAAGGAGGATAGGTCACTTTCGACACTATTCCCCCATTCTTGTATTTTACATAATTGCAACACAATAGGTTTTTCCTTGGAGGAAGAAAACCAATAGCGGTAGGCCATAAGTGATCTAATGAATAGGCCCCACGTGACAGAAGGGGTTTCTACCAAGTGTTCTGCACAATGAGAATAGAGCCCTCATGTGGGAATTTCAAAAAATTATGAATCATTGAAGGGACTACGCTCATGGAAACTAGCCAAGGAATGACTAGCTTCACTATGAACAAGTTAGACTTTGAGATAATATTGAAAAGGGAATTCACAGTCCTGGGTCCTACCAAGACTCAAAGGGTGATGTAATTAATGGGAGGGATGGAAATCCCATCATCCATACATATCATACTCTTATATTCATTGTACCCATCCTTATGTAGAAAATTTATTAGCATAATCTCCTTTATAATAACATTAACTCAACACATAGGATAAACAAGAACACCAATCATAGTATTCCTATTGATACGAGTAGGAATGTATAGAGGAGAGGGTTCTCTATTCACATTCATAGGAAAGTCCTACAATGTAAAGGTTATAGCAAGAGACCCATTTGCAGGCTACATAGACAGGATGGGAATATACATGAAAGAATCCATCTTCTACATACACTAAAATGGACTTTCTCAAAATACCCCAAAGGTTTAATTATCAGACAATGACCTATACTAGTGTTCACTTCACAAAATTTAGGGTTTCTTCTAACTATGCCACTAGGGGTCATAGGTTGGGTTGCAAGGCTAGGCACTTTGCAACACACACCTACAACACACCTAGAACATGAGAGACGATTCCTTCAACACTATGAAATGAAACCAAAATGGTTCATGTTAGGTTCACCAATATGTAGAGGAGGAGGACCGATCACTCAAGACCCCAGGTCACAAGAGGGTCTAGAACAATAGGCTACCCTAGTCTACCTCAAGCTAACAAAATGTTTTGAGAGAGTTTAGAGTTTAAAGGTTGAATGGAAGAGAAACTAGGTTGCTACTATCCTTTTGCAAGCTTGAATATTTTGGAAAGTTAGATGAGAAAGTTTCTAGAGTCTAGACTATAACTTAGGCAGCTTAAAGCTGATGAGACAAAAAAATGTCTCATCTATTAGCTAAATAAAATCATTTATTTTGTTTAATTATAAAGTTTATCAAGACTGAGCATGATGAGGAAAGTTAGTGATTTTAAATTGGAGTAGTCAATATTTCATCATATCTTGAAAATTACAACTTGGGTTCTTAAAATTTTTGGACAAAAAATAGGAAACAAGAAGGAAAACATTAAATTTTAGGAAAACCCAATTCGTGGTTTGAGAGAAAACTTCCCCAGTCCGATGCTTCAAAACTTTTCTTTCATGCTCCAAAATTTCTAGAACTAAGAAATCTGATCTAAGTGAAGGATAAGTATGATATCATTTATGAAGAGGTTGAGCAGCTTGTGCTTCTATGATTAGTTAAGGGAGAATAGTTGAGAGCATCTAGGGGAAGTTCCAAGCATCTAAGACAGGTTGCTGGGTTGTGCAAAAAAATGGAGCATATCTAGGAGGTAGTTTTGGATAGTTTGAACCTTTTTACAAGCATCTAGGAGATGTTTTATGAGCTTTAATGATACATAAGGGAAAGAAATGACTTTTTCAGCATTCAAATGTCTTTTTGGAGCTTGCTTAGGGGCTAAAAAAAAGGCATATTTGTTTTGGACGACCAAAGATGATTGACTCAGCAAGATGAAGAAAAGTCTTATCTTCTTCCCTCAACACATGTTCCTAGCTTATAAGGAAATATTCAAGCTATTCGTCGATTTGTTTCATCACTAGTGGGTCAAACTCTCCCCTTCACCAAACTACTTAAGAAATATTCTCATTTTCAATGGAATGAAGATTTTAAAAGGATTTTGATAAGTTAATTTATAATATTTGGCTAATCCTCCTATTTTACAACCAACTATATTAAGACATTATTTTCTTCTTTACACCTTTGCTTCATCTAATGCCCTCGTAGCATTATTAGTGCAACATGATGATGTTGGTAAAGACCATCTTGTATATTGTATCGGCCATAATTTACTTGACTATGAGATTGAACAGATACCATAATAGAAAACAATGTTTAGCTATCATGTTCACAATGAGTAAGTTAGGGCATTATCTTTTAAATGTTGAAGTTCATGTTATTATGAAATTTGATCCATTAAAACATATCTTCTCCACAAATAAACTATCATGATGTCTTTCTAAATGGTTAATGATGTTAATGGAATTCAATCTTAAATTTTTCTCTCAAAAGGAAATTAAAGGAGAAGCATTGATTGACCACTTAGCAAATGCTCCTTCACCATTTGCTTTACCAAACCAAGAGTTATTTCCTAAGATCATGTCCTCTTATTAGAAATTGATAAGACATGGGATTTATATTTTGATGGTTCTAAGTATCAAATTGGCTCTGGTGCTAGTGTCATATTGTTACCTCCTTTAGGCAAGATAATTCCCTTATCTTACCATCTTAATTTCCTATGCACTACTAATATCGTGGAATATGAAGCTCATATTTCCAATTTATGTGTAGCATTATCCCTTAATGTTCACCATCTTCGTATATTCAAATATTCTCCATTGATCATAAAACAAATAAATGGATCTTATCAAGAAAAACATGATAAACTATCCCAATACCATGACTTGACGTTATCGTCATTAAAAACAATTTCCTCTTACACCATTGAAAATTTCCAATGGAAAGATAATTGACATGTAGATGCAATGTTAAGTGTTTCTTCTATTATATCCCTTGATTCATCCATGGATTTCAATTTCACTATTCATAATCTCACTTCATCAATTTTTGAAAATGTTAAAGAAGATGTGGCTTTTTATCTTACAAGTGATTCAAATGAATGGTATTCACACATATTTCAATATTTGCATGATATTACTTTCCCCTAACCTTCTACTAAAACTAGTTAGGCTCACATTTGAAAACTTGTGGTGTGATATATCATTTTATCTAATATCTTATATCAAAGATCATATAATGGTGTTGTTCTTCATTGCCTTAACAAATCAGAGATCCACATTGCCCTTAAAGAATCCCATTTAGGTGCTTGTGTAGGAAATTTTGGTGGATGATCTTTGGTTTAGAAATTACTTCACATTGGTTACTATTGGAAAAATATGGAATAAGACTATTTTTCCTTTGTCAAAAAGTGCCCTAAGTGTCAACAACATAACAATTTTATTCATGCTCTTGCTCAGGAAATTTACACCCAAGTATCTCCTTGGCCATTTACTATATGGGGCTTGGATCTTATAGTTAAAATTTATCCTCCTCAAGGATATACCTTCATTATAATAGCTATGAATTATTTCATGAAAAGGGTTGAAGCAACTCCACTTTGATCGATGACTGCTGAAGTTATCTATCATTTTATCCTTGATAATATCATTGCATGATTTGGTCTTCCTTCCCCTTTGGTTTTAGATAACTGTACATTATTTGAAAACAAATAAGTGAATAAGTTTCTTGAAATTTATTTCATACAACATTGTTTCTCTACACCATATCATCCTCAATGAAATGGCCAAGTAGAAGCTTCTAACAAAAAAAATAAACAAGCTTTATGGAAACTTGTTAACATTTATCATGGTAAAGATTGGCATACTCAACTCTCTTATGTATTATGGGATTACTACACAAGTGTTTCTATAACTACGAGTACCACTTTGTACAACCTTGTGTATGGCATATAGATGTAGTCATGCCTTTGGAGTTGGACATTCCTTCATTGTGAACTTATCTCAATGGCATCTTAGATGACAATGCTTATAGAGAATAACAACTTCAACAACTTGAGATGCTTGATGAACAACATATACATGCTCTCAAACATCTACAAGCTTACTACAATGGTCTTCAATGCAAATACAATGAAGGTGTTATTCATCATTCATTTAAAGTTGGTGACCTAATGCTTTATGAAAATTAATGCAATATGAATGTTGTACCAAGAGAAAAAGGAAAGTTTAGCCCAAATTGGCTAGGACCCTATATCATCATGGATGTCTATAAATTGGGTGCATATAAATTCTCTATGAAAAAAGGTATGCCTCTCAAAGAACCTATTAATGTTCTGCATTTACACAAACTTTCCACTTAAATTCATTTCATTTTTTGAACGGTATGATATAACTTAGAGCATGTAGATTAGATAGATAATTCTATTTTCTATTTGATTTTTCATTTCTTCTTTCATGACAAGCATTTGTGTGTCTTGAATTTTAGAGTAATTTTCTTAATATTGATAATTACTTGTTAGCATACAATTTAGTAGTTTTTTTACCATATTAATTAGATCATTATAGCATTTTATTATCTAATTAGATCATAGTTGCATTTAACTCAACATGGGTGCACTAGGCAAGAATGTGACATTTAATTAAACAATTTTACTAGGTTGTTTAATTAGATCGCATAGTCACATATCCATTTCATGTATCAATCAAATCATTGTTGTATTTATTAAATAAAGTTGAATTATATTGTTTAATTAGTCACAAGTGTATCTAATTTTCTACACATATCAATTAATCCACATTAACATATATTTGTTGCATTTAATTTATAAAGAAATATACTACATGTCTTTAGTTAAATCACAAATAGTACAAAAGCATTCCATAAACACATACATGCCAAATAAAAATAATATATATACATCATAGTGTCCATATACATATGCATATCACCACACTAACAAAATTTAGTGTATAATATATAATCATATCATAAGCCTAGAGGCCTATGGCTATCAAACCTCTCAAGGCCTAGTGGTGGTACTCAACATGAAAAATAGATCATAAGTAACTCCTAGAGCTAATCTGGATGTCTATATGGCCCTAAAATCACCTCTAATATCTCTAGTTATCTCTCACATCTCTATATACTACTGCTAGAATCAATCCCTCTTGGCTTACACTCTATCCAACATTTCCTATAGGATCATTTTAGCATGTTTGATATATGAAGATCTTCCTTGATCCCTCTACACTCTAATCTCCTCATATGTATCTATCAACCATTCCATGGGCTCAAAAATCTCAATATGTCACCCTATGGCTTGTTAAGGCCAATAATTGGCCAGCACATGCTCATATAGCTACACATTAGGAATCACCTCTACCATGACTCAACCCATAAATTCTAGCCAATATTGAGTACCAACTACAAGAATAAAAACATAGAATCAAGTTAGATACATCATCATATAAATATAAATCAAAATTAAGTACAAATAGTATTCTACAACATCATATCAAAAACCATCTTATATCGCCTAGATCACTAACTCACCAATGAGGATAACTGCCTGAAACCACTATAGCTATGTTTGGGCTCACCTATAAATCTAGGGGTATGGTATCAACCACTTCACTCATCTCCTTGTGCTCATAGATTCTTGGTCTCTCAATTATTGTGGGATGTGCTTGTGATACATGAAGATGAGACCTAGGTCTCTCCTTGAGGGCATCATTGGTCTCCTCCTCTCCTCGGGACCTCCTCCTAATGTTGAAACTTTCTAATAATCATCATTATCTCTCCATGTATCACCATCATTTCTCACCTTGTCATCCTCCTCCTCATCCTCATGATGCTATGTCCATGGCCTTAGATTATTGGTAGGATGGTCCATAGAAAATATAGGATCTAGACATGTGGTGCTCCATAATCAGGTATATGAAATACTCACTCCAACATCATCAATATTAGACATGGGATGTGTGTCTCACTGCTCAAAATTGAATTTACTTAAGGGGACATCCATGATGGTTGATCAAGCTATGTCTCAAGATCTGACACCGTTGTGAGTTGATTAGAGATAGGTTGGTTGAAGAATATGTAATGCCCCGCCACGCAACCCTAGGGGAAGTTGCAAACTACTAACAATTTCACAATTTTTTTTTTTTAAAATACAAATACATGTATGATTACAACGCAAAGCCAACAATCCCCTAAGGTCACGAGGCAACGATTAATTAATTCACAAATTATAACAACATTCACTCAACTAATTAGAGCACATACATTCCATACATGAGATTTTCATTAAGACCATGAGATCCTTCATGGTTACCAAGGACATAAGTTATATAATTACAATTACATCTCTCATTCCTAGAATGAGGTAAATCGATAACATGATTGTTTATTACAATTTCCACCTCGATAAAAATGAGGGGTAAATAAAATAAAAGAGCAACTAACATAAATGAAACCAAGTAGCAACTGGATCCCACAAGCTCTCCAACCCGAAAGTCTCGTCCACATATGCCAATGCCAAACAACGGAGTAAGGTGCACGTTCCACCCAACCAAGTGATACCTGAAGGCTTACCCCCCATGCTAGGAGATAGTAACAAGGGTTTTAGGTCAAGACCAACAACCTCTAAACATAGGCAACATGACTCAACTAGAAAAGGATACGAACATGACATCACATGACACAAAGGTTACAATGCTTCCAAATTTCAAATACATGAACACATCACGACTACAAACATAATGCTGACTTAGGAGAAGGGTCATCACAATGTTGCATGGGATATCCTGGAAAGTCTTCCTAGGTCTCGACCCCCATCTCGGGATATCCTGGTAACCTCTAACGACTCCCGGCCCCACATGCAAACCAATGCGGAATCAGTTATCTTTCGAAGGGACAAGATAACAATCTTGCCATTCCAGGCCTTCTCATCTCATCCCAAGTCTATACAAGCACTTGCATCCATGAGCAAGGCAAAATTAATATTTTTAAATGTTGGTACCACATATGCTAATTAATTGGTTTAAGTTTTCACTGAATTTAACCAACTTACATTGAGATCTCCTGGCAACACTTTGTGTGCCGGCCCTCAATGCAAGCCACTTCTCTAAGACAACACGTGGAACTATGCCACCACCAATGGGTTCTCAAGTACGACCTAGGGATAATGAATCCCTAAACATGACATGAAGTAAACAAAACCCGCCCAAGATAATCAGATATAATGCTGGACTCAAGTACGCACTACCCATGGAAAACAAGGTTGATTGACATGATGACAACCCCAAAACACATAAAAGATGATTAAATCTGGAAGACTTACGAGATCTGACTCAAATCCCAACTAAATGAGCACCCCATGACGAAAGAAAGCTTGCAAGCAATATAAAGTATTCTACCTTCAAATTTCGTAAATCCACTCATTCATCGCATTGGTGCATTTAAATTTTTTAAATAAACTATGTTCTTGCATAATCACATAAAGGTTTGAATGTTCGTTGATTCTTGTTGACACAATACATACGATAAATTAAATTAATCATTCTATGCTAAACCATAATTTTCCATAAACAAATTTTCGTCTATTCCTTTACAAATATCTCATATATAAATTAAATACTTCTCTTTTAAGGAAATAAATCACCTTTTAAATATACCTACACATATCAAATCACATATATATCTTTAATATATATATATAATTAATATTTAAATTCAAATGATAATTACTTAACCCTTAATTAAAATATAATATATACATAGTATAATATATATATAAATTATATTTTAATTCATAAAATAAAACTTTAAATTCAAAAATCTCATATTATATATATATTAAATATAAAATATATAATATAAAATATATTATAAACTTTATATTTAATAAATATAATAAATAAAATTTATATATAAAAACAAAATACAAATATATATTAGATGTAATATATATAATATAATATAATATAATATATATTATATTATATATATTACATCTTATATATATATTATATCATAAAGTTTGAACCCTAAAAGAAAGGTCAACGCCGAAGTTTGGCTGCGCCCTGCAGCAACAGGGGACACAGCCTCCATTGCTGGGGGCTACGACCTGTGTTGGCAGCGATGGCACTGCCTTCACAGGCCGCCGCCCCCAGCCATGGGGGCTGCCAGGGGTTAAAACCCCTTCCACATACCCCACGCGGGCAAAACAATTTAATAACACAACATAATTAATTTAATTTACTTAATCAATAATTAAATCTAATCCATGATTAGATTAATTTATTGATTGAATTAAATTAACTAATTAAATAACAAGCACTCCTTTATGCATTTTGACAATAACTTTAAATAAAGCAAACACCATTTCACTAGGAAATTTAAACACGCAAGCAAGGAGAGACGAGGTGACAAGGAAAATAACTTATCCCAACTGACAACCCGACGACACACTATGGCTAGGGTGCTGTCACAACATAGAAAACCAAGCTACTATCTCCCAATCATTTTACGTTGAACAAGGGACATGCTCAGACCTGTTGAATCAGGTGGAGTCAATGTCCTATACCTGCATCCTGCACACAACACGAGTGTCAAACATGCATAAATATATAAATATTAAAACACACCGTGAAGAGGAAATCGTGGAATCACAGGGCACTCACATGCGAGTGATGTGATCCCGTCCCCTTCACCAATACAATATCACTAACTGATGCCTCTAATCATCAATGGTATAATCAAAGCATAAAGCATCAATAATTCACATACATGATAATTTAATCCACAACATGAAATAATAATATCATCTGATTAAAGTACCATCACATCAAAACATAATGTTTACATCGCTTAACAATTAGCGGTCAAAGAAATCAAGTTATAACCAACGTGCTGACAAAGAAAAACATATATATAATGAACATTGCTAGATCAAAAGAACAAAATGGAGGGGTGTTACATCCTCCCCCCCTAGGGTCAGGCTTACTCCTGGAAGCCTACAAACAAGTAGGGATAAAGTTCCCTCATCCTAGCTACATCTTCCCAAGTGGATGATGTGTCATCCCTAGGATCCCACTAGATCCTAACCTGATGAATATCTCGCCCTCGAAGAGCGAACGTTTTGCGCTCCACCACGGCCACGGGCTCCAAAGCTAGCTGCCCGTCCTCTACCTGCAAAGCATTCCAATCAAGGACATGAGAAATGTCTGGATGGTACGGTTGAAGAACTGATACATGAAATACGTCGTGCACACGTGAGAGACTGGGCGGTAAAGCAAGACGGTAAGCAACATGACCAATCTTCTCGAGAATCTCGAAGGGTCCAACAAAGCGAGGTGCCAACTTAGAGCCTTTTCCATACCAGATTGGACTCTTTCAAGGACGCACATGCAAGAAGACTCTATTGCCTATGGAAAACTGACGGTCCAGTCTATGCGCATCTACATACTTGTTCTGCCTATCTTGCATTGCCACCAAGTGCTCTCTAATCCTATCCACCTACTGCTCCATATCATGCAACATCTCAGGACCCAAAGTTACTCTGTCCTCTAGCCGATCCCAACTCAAGGGAGTGCAACATGGTCGCCCATACAATGCCTGGAATGGAGCCATACCGATAGAACTCTAAAAGCCATTGTTATAGGAAAACTCTACCAAATAAAGATAGTCCTCCCATCATGTCTATTGGTCCATCACATACATACGCAACATATCTTCGAGGATCTGATTGACCCTCTCAGTCTGTCCATCTGTCTCTGGGTGGTAAGCTGAACTGAAGTTCAACTTTGTTCCCTTCACATGCTGTAATGATGTCCATAGAGCTGAGGTGAACACTGGATCCCTGTTAGAGATAATCTGACGTGTAATACCATGCAACCTCACTATATCCTCCATGAACACTCTAGCTATGGATGATGCGGTATAGGAAGAGCACATAGGTGAGAAGTGTGCTACCTTCGTCAACCTATCCACTGTCACCATAATTGCATCATGTCATCTCAAAGAGTTAGGTAAACCAACAATGAAATCCAATGAGATTATATCCCATTTCCACTCTGGTACTAAATGTGATTGCAAAATCCCTGCTGGATGCTGGTGTTCGGCCTTCACCCGCTGACACTCAAGACATCTTGACACAAAATCCGTAATATCTCGCTTCATCCCTGGCCAAAAATATAACTGATGCAAACCTGCATACATCTTCTTCACCCCTAGATGGGCTGAATAAGGTGCACGATGTGCTTCAGTCATGACCAAAGCGCGAAGCTCACATGATGGGGGAACGTATATGTGTCCCATGTGTCTCAATATCTCATCAGCATCAAGAGAGTATCCTGAATATCTACCCTCAAGGGGTCTTCCTACCTCTATTACCAATAACATCCTGATACCAACTGTTGGTTGGGAGGGTAGAAAGAATCTGACTCCGCAAATCAACAATAAGAGTCAACTCAGATATCTCATGCCTTCACCTACTAAGGGAATTTGCAACCACATTCTCCTTCCCTTGGATATACTTCACCTCGAAGTCATATTCACAAAGAAACTCCATCCATCACCTTTGCCTAGCATTAAGGTTGGGCTACGTGAAGATATACTGAAGGATCCTATGATCACTATGCAGCTCAAACCTATGCCCAAGAAGGAAGTGCCTCTATCTCGTCAATGCATGAACCACTGCCGCCAACTCAAGATCGTGGGTAAGATAGTTTAGCTCATGATCCTTGAGCTTCCATGACTCATATGCAATGACACGACCCTCCTGCATCAATATTGCTCCTAATCCTTCCAAGGACGCATCTGTACAAATACAAAGTCCCCAATAGGATCTAGTATCGCAAGTATAGGTGCACTAGTCAACTTCCCCTTAAGACACTGAAAGGCTGTCTCACACTTCTCAGACCACTCAAACCTCTTTCCTTTCCTCTAAAGGGAGGTGATAGGATGCCCTAGCCTCAAAAATTCCTACACAAATCACCTGCAATAACCTGCTAGCCCCATGAAGCTACATATCTTGGCCACATTCGTGGGTGCAGGCCAATGTAAGATCGCTTGGATCTTTGCAGGATCCACTGAAATACCCTCCCCCGAGATCACATGACCAAGGTATTGAACCTCAATCCTAAAGAATTCACACTTCGACAAGTTAGCATACAGCTGATTATCTCGCAAACACTGCAATACCTGTCGTAAATGCTCCTCATGTTCCTCCATTGTTCTAGAGTATACCAAAATATCATCTAGGAACACAAGAACAAACCTGTCAAGGTATGTACGAAATACCCCATTCATAAGACTCATGAACACTGAGGGTACATTCGTCAAACCAAATGGCACAACTGTGAACTCATAGTGACCATACCACATTCAGAATGCGGTCTCATGAATATCTGACTCGAAGATTCAAAGTTGATGATATCCTGACTTGAGATCAATCTTCGAAAAGATGGTAGCACCCTTGATTTGATCGAATAGATTGTCAATCCTAGGAAGAGGATACCGATTTCTGATGGTCACTTTGTTCAACTGTCGGTAATCAATGCATAACCGAAGTGAACCGTCCTTCTTTACGAAGATGACAGGTGCTCCCCATAGAGAAACACTAGGGCGAATAAACCCCTTCTCTAGCAATTCCTCAAGTTGCAACCGAAGTTCTTTCAGCTCCTGGGTAGTCATGCGATAGGGAGCTCGTGAAATGGGCTCTGATCCAGGTACCAAGTCAATCTTGAAGTCAATGTCCCTCTGAGGAGGCATCCCTGGAATCTCATCTGGAAAGACATCGAAAAACTCCTGAAGGATGGGGTGACTATCAAGAGAAACCTTCTCTTCTCCACCTCCTAGACCCAAATCATCCACGGTAACAGCGAACAATTGGAAACCCTGCCGCATACACCTTCTCAACTGCATAGCTGAGATGATCCTCAAGGAGATCGGCCTCTGATCCCCCACTACCTCTATCTCTCTACTAGATGTCCCAATGCATCTAATCGACTTACGTCGACAATCAATAACTGCACTATGAGCCTCTAGCCAATCCATTCCTATGACAACGTCATAAGAACCCAATGGAATAACACGAAGGTCCAAGGTAGTTTGGAGAGGTCCAACCTCTAACCTACACTCTGGCACAAGGGAAAGGGATGCAACTTTTGCACCCGAAGCTAACTCTACCTGCCACCTATCGACCTGTTTTACTACATCTAGTATACATCGTGCCACGACTGATGAAGAAACAAAGGAATCATATGCTCTAGAATCAAATAGAATAGAAACTGGGTTACCCCTCAACATACCATAGGCCTTAACAACTGTACCCTGGTGCTCTGCCTGGCGGTTGTCAACCACTGTGAATACTCGATGCCCATGGCCTGCATCCCCTATAGTCAGCTCTGACACCACTAGTCCCTGAGAATAACCTGATGCACCCTTATTGGGACACATCCTTGCTATGTGACCCTGTTGGCCACATGCAAAACATCCAGTGCCTCTACTGAAGCCCCTACCTATAGGTGGTGCGCTAGACTGCTGCGCACTACCCCTGAAAGAAGAATGAGAACTTTGCGCTGGCTGCTTAGAGTTGAAGCGTCTCATGTGCCTCCAACTCCTGTCCCCCTACCTCTGCTGGAAACCTTTCCGTTTCTCCTAGGAACCCTACTGCTACTACTGACCACCCTGAGACGGACCCTGCTGAGCTCTAGAAGGTGCACCTCCCTGAGGCTGACCTCCTCGAGCACTAGTCCCAGCTGCTGCACCACTTCCCACCTGCACTCCTACATGACCACCTAAGGCCATCGCCAGGTTCTCCTCAATGAGCCTGGCCTTGTCGACCGCCACCTCCATGGTCCTGGGTTCAAAAACCCGCACTCCACCACTGATACGGGCATTTAAGCCCCTGAGAAAATGCTGTACCAACATGCCCACATCATCACCTATGCCCGCATACTGTTTGAGCTCATAGAAACGATGCTCATACATCTCTACTGACATAGTCATCTGTCGAGGGGTGTGGAACTCATCCCCTCAACACTGCCTCCAATGCTAAGAAAGAAATCTAGCCCAAAACTGCTCTAGAAATAACTCCCAAGAAATAGTACCAATATCCAGATGGAGCTTCTGCTCCTCTAATCTCCACCAAGTGGAGGAAAATCCCCTCAAGTGCATGATAACACACCTAGCTCGAGTGTTGCTCCCATATGGGTGCATAGCAAAACACCTAGTCAAGTCAATGAGCCATGTCTCTGCCTCCAAACCACTGCCTGATCCATCGAAAGTGGGTGGTCATGCTCTAAGCAAATCCCTCATATGGGCTGCTACCTCTGAATTAGAGTGAACTGGTACCTCTCTCTCTCCAACCACCACTGGCTCTACCTCCTGCCTAGGCCCAAGGTGGGCAAGGCTCTCCTCTAACAACTGACGCAACTGAGCATCCTTGATCCTACGTGGATCTAGATTCTGATTGCCATCTCCTTGAATATTCTGAGAAGCCTGTTGCTCCTCATGGTCAGAAACAAGTGGATCATGTGGAGGTGGGTCTTGCTGTTCCTCAATGCGACCGCCTAAACGGTCATGTCTACGACCCCCTCCTCTTCCACGCCTAGGAGGAATTATCCTATACAGACACAAAAAGGCATTAAGCACAACACACAAATAAATCCACACAACTAAAAGCTTAATGGGCTCATCATAATCCCAGAGTACCCAGTGTTTAAACCTAGGCTCTGATACCATGTGTAATGCCCCGCCACGCAACCCTAGGGGAAGTTGCAAACTACTAACAATTTCACAACAATTTTTTTTTTTTAAATACAAATACATGTATGATTACAACGCAAAGCCAACAATCCCCTAAGTTCACGAGGCAAAGATTAATTAATTCACAAATTATAACAACATGCATGAAATGAAACATAACATCATTCACTTAACTAATTAGAGCACATACATTCCATACATGATATTTTCATTAAGACCATGAGATCCTTCATGGTTACCAAGGACAGAAGTTATATAATTACAATTACATCTCTCATTCCTAGAATGAGGTAAATCGATAACATGATTGTTTATTACAATTTCCACCTTGATAAAAATGAGGGGTAAATAAAATACAAGAGCAACTAACATAAATGAAACCAATTAGCAACTGGATCCCACGAGCTCTCCAACCTGAAAGTCTCATCCACATATGCCAATGCCAAAAAATGGAGTAAGGTGCACATTCCACCCAACCAAGGGGTACCCGAAGGCTCACCCCCCATGCTAGGAGATAGTAACAAGGGTTTCAGGTCAAGACCAACAACCTCTAAACATAGGCAACATGACTCAACTAGAAAATGATACGAACATGACATCACATGACACAAAGGTTACAATGCTTCCAAATTTCAAATACATGAACACATCACGACTACAAACATAATGCTGACTTAGGAGAAGGGTCATCACAATGTCGCATGGGATATCCTGGCAAGTCTTCCTAGGTCTCGACCCCCATCTCAATATTTCATGGTAACTTCTAATGACTCCTGGCCCCACATGCAAACCAATGCAGAATCAATTATCTTTCGAAGGGACAAGATAACGATCTTGCCATTCTAGGCCTTCTCGTTTCATCCCAAGTCTATACAAGCACTTGCATCCATGAGTGAGGAAAAATTAATATTTTTAAATGTTGGTACCACCTATGCTAATTAATTGGTTTAAGTTTTCACTGAATTTAACCAACTTACATTGAGATCTCTTGGCACCACTTTGTGTGCCGACCTCAATGCAAGCCACTTCTCTAAGACAACATGTGGAACTATGCCACCACCAACGGCTTCTCAAGTATGACCTAGGGATAATGAATCCCTAAACATGACATGAAGTAAACAAAACTCGCCCAAGATAATCAGATATAACGCTGGACTCAAGTATGCACTACCCATGGTAAACAAGGTTGATTGACACGATGACAACCCCAAAACACATAAAAGACGATTAAATCTAGAAGACTTACGAGATCTGACTCAAATCCCAACTAAATGAGCACTCCATGATGAAAGAAAGCTTGCAAGCAATATAAGGTATTCTACCTTCATATTTCGTAAATCCACTCATTCATCACATTGGTGCATTTAAACAATTTAAATAAACTATGTTCTTGCACAATCACATAAGGGTTTGAATGTTCATTGATTGTTGTTGACACAATACATACGATAAATTAAATTAATCATTCTTTGCTAAACCATAATTTTCCATAAACAAATTTTCGTCTATTCCTTTACAAATATCTCATATATAAATTAAATACTTCTTCTCTTTTAAGGAAATAAATCACCTTTTAAATATACCTACACATATCTAATCACATACATATCTTTAATATATATATATATATATAATTAATATTTAAATTCAAATGATAATTACTTAACCCTTAATTAAAATATAATATATACATAGTATAATATATATAAAAATTATATTTTAATTCATAAAATAAAACTTTAAATTCAAAAATCTCATATTCTATATATATTAAATATAAAATATATTATAAACTTTATATTTAATAAATATAATAAATAAAATTTATATATAAAAAAAAATACAAATATATATTAGATGTAATATATATAATATAATATAATATAATATATATTATATTACATATATTACATCTTATATATATATATTATATCATAAAGTTCGAACCCTAAAAGAAAGGTCAACACCGAAGTTCGGCCGTGCCCTGCAACAACAGGGGACGCAGCCTCCATTGTTGGGGGCTGCGGCCTGTGTTGGCAGCGACGGCGTTGCCTTCATAGGCCTCCGTCCCCAGCCATGGGGGCTGCCAGGGGTTAAAACCCCTTCCACATACCCCGCGCGAGCAAAACAAAACCACTCCACCCCAAACAAAATGGCAGAAAAAAAAACAAAATGACTGGTAAAAAAAAAACACAGTCATAAAATATGACCTCCCAGAACTTCAAACAAAAAATTTTGAATTTAAAAGATACATCTATTTTTATATATATGTATATATATGTATAAATACATATTAACTGGTATATAT
Organism: Sequoia sempervirens; assembly: GCA_007258455.2. Classification (NCBI taxonomy): domain Eukaryota; kingdom Viridiplantae; phylum Streptophyta; class Pinopsida; order Cupressales; family Cupressaceae; genus Sequoia; species Sequoia sempervirens. The sequence goes on from VDFB02322896.1 coordinate 239,149, forward strand.
ATATATAAATACACACAAAACAACTTCATAATTTGATTGAGAAAATGCATTCCTTCAACACCCAAATTGGGAAAACTCAAAATATGAGAAACAAAATTAATTTCCATGGAACTCCATAATCTAACACAATAATTTCATGATTTCTCACAAGTTAAAAGGAGATTTTCCAAACAACACAACTTTTCATGAAAACCATTTGAATCTTTCAAGTTTGTTTCAAATTTCCACATGATAGTTTGAGGATAGTTTATGGTTCACATGGTTTTCTCAAAAAATTGAAAAACTCTTTTATTCAAGTTTGAATGGTGATTCCAACATGGGTTTTGAATCAAAGTTTGAATTCCAAATCTAATTTGAGCCATTTCAAACAAAATTGCTAAAATAAAATTGCATAATGAGGGGAAAACATGGAACCTTTTGTTTTTCTCCAAACTTTTTTTTGAATCCTTCAATGGAGGTTGATCTCCTTAAAATTTTGCTTCAACAAATCTTTCAAAAACCTCTTCCAAGAATTTCTCCAAGCTATTTCAAGTTTCTTGTTGCTCTCCAAAATTACCCAATTCTAGAAAAAGACAATTCAAAAAAGAAAATGCCTCTTCCTTATGCCCTTCTCCAAATTGTCAAACCCCTAATTTTAGTTCACCCACCATAGTTATTGCTATTTTGGATATTTTGGATATTTTCATTTTTTGGAAATTAATAAAACAATTCTATTTCCCTTTTCAAATGCATAATAATTATTTAAAACAAAATTCCATTTGCACCCCAAAAGTCAATTAAATTCCCTTTTATCCACAAAATTGAATTTACTAATTACATTTAACAAAATCATTTTTAATTTTATTTCAAAAGGAATGCAAGGCAATTTCTATATATATATTTTTTGATTTGCCTCAAATTTAATAACACAACATAATTAATTTAATTTACTTAATCAATAATTAAATCTAATCCATGATTAGATTAATTTATTGATTGAATTAAATTAACTAATTAAATAACAAGCACTCCTTTATGCATTTTGGCAATAAGTTTAAATAAAGCAAACACCATTTCACTAGGAAATTTAATCACGCAAGCAAGGAGAGATGAGATGACAAGGAAAATAACTTATCCCAACTGACAACCTGATGACACACTATGGCTAGGGTGCTGTCACAACACAAAAAACCAAGCTACTATCTCCCAATCATTTTCCGTTGAACAAGGGACATGCTCAGACCTGTTGAATCAGGTGGAGTCAATGTCCTGTACCTGCATCTTGCACACAACACGAGTGTCAAACATGCATAAATATATAAATATTAAAACAAACCGTGAAGAGGAAATAGCGGAATTACAAGGCACTCGCATGCGAGTGATGTGATCCCATCCCGTTCACCAATACAATATCGCTAACTGACGCCTCTAATCATCAATAGTATAATCAAAGCATAAAGCATCAATAATTCACATACATGATAATTTAATCCACAACATGAAATAATAATATCATCTGATTAAAGTATCATCACATCAAAACATAATGTTTACATCGCTTAACAATTAGCGGTCAAAGAAATCAAGTTATAACCAACGTGCTGACAAAGAAAAACATATATATAACAAACATTGCTCAATCAAAAGAACAAAATGGAGGGGTGTTACAGAATAAGGACCCTTCGAAGGCAACCAAACTATTGGGTCACTTGATCATAGTAAAATTTCATAACAATATGCTCATATTGACTGAAGAAAAGCTAGTCCCACTGCATCTTTACTAGCTACTATGGAGTAATTTCCTAGGCCTCCAATGTCCTATATGACCTTCAAATCATTTCTGTAGCATCTACTCAATGAAATACGATTTTCCAATATAAGAAGTTACCATATTACCATGGCCTCCTCAATGGGTAGGAGTATGCTTGAGGATATATCCATGCTAACTCTATCAAATATCCCACTAGCCACATACACACAATGTGCTTAAATGCCCATACTTGGAAAAGAGTGTGTGTCATCAAGCTTTGTGCCTTGTAATGTGAATATTGACCAAGATCATAGTAAAGGTGGGCTAGCATGATTTTCCCCTAGGTGAACATGATACATTGATCCTCATCACATGTATGGTGTGCATTTAAGTCCCTTGTGAAGGTGTGTTCCTCATTCATCAAGTGTTATTACAAGTGTTATGGCCACTATCAATATTTAACATATCATGGGGATGTTTACATCATCATGTAGAAGCCATCACAAATATATCCGACCCTTGCTATCATCTAATATATCTTGGTCCATGCAATATAGGTAGTCATCTAAGACATCATCTAGTGTCCTCCCCTCCTCTAAGCTTATGGTCCTACCCCATATGGGTAATCATAAAATCCTATACAAATCCTCGAGGGTCAAAGTCAGCTCTCCCATTCAAAGATGGAAGGTAGAGGTACCCACGTCCCATCTCTCTACGAGTGTCATCACCATTGCATTTCCATACCTCATGGTCAACATGGTTTATATTCACAAAAAAACTAACATCTCTCACATGCCTCTACTATGCTTGTGATAATAAAGTGGCATGGTCATGTAGAAATCTATGTAAGTGACCTCTTGAGTTCTCTTGCATGTGTGGTGGTACTTGTCAATCATCAAAACATTCATTCATCAATTCCTTCATCAATAGAATACTAATCTTAAGTAAAATTTACAATTTTCAAATCAAACTGCCTAGTCAGGGGCACCATAGTGGACCAGGGCACCCACATAGGTTTGAGGCACCTAGTTTGATCAAGGGCACCCCAAAATAGAAAAAAATTCTTAAAACATTGGAAATTGAGTTCCAAAATGCACATAAAGTGAAAACATGACTTACCTCTCACATCATCACTCTATGTGTGATGCGATTTCTCAAGGCCTCTAGCGTAGGTATGTAGTATGGTTTTCATTGTGACAATTTCACTCCTAGGGTTGCTCGAACTTACTCAAGATACTCTCAAATTGCAAAGTCACAATAATTGGTTAAAAGGTTAGAATAATTAGTACTTATAGTAAAATCAAGAAATAAGACATATCATCTATATCATTTTCAAACATCTCTTTATTAAAATCATCACAACTTGGGCTTATGAACTCTTATTTTCACATCATCTATTGGGTTGGAATTTTGGTTCTGCCATTATTATTCTCCATTTCTTTTAGTATTGGTGGTGTTTTTATAAATGACCCTACCAAAGGAATTTTCATCAAAACCCTAATCAATTTGATGTGGAAAAGATTTCCACCCTATTTCCACACCCATAGAGCAATCAAAAATAGGGAGGCATAAATCTATCCTCAAATTTCATTCCCTTTAAAATTTTTGGACTAAAAATATTATTCATATGTGCAAGATGATTTCATATTTCTAACATTTTGGCTTTGTAGGATGCGATTCCTAGTGTTGTTTTAAAATTTACTATGATTGGGGCTTCTTTCTCTTGCTTGATGATCTATGTATCATCTACAATATCCTTTTGGGTATCCTCTTTCATATGTTATGAATTAATTTATGTAATTTAGCTTTCATATTCACATAGTGGCATATGACCGCTAAAGTGGGGGCTAAATGTAGCATTGTAAATTATGCTCCCTAAAGGTGAAAGCATAATTTCATGATTTATTCAGGGCCTGTGTTGGTTTTTATTCTATTAGTGGATTTTAGGACCACTTCTTAGCTTTGTCTTTTCCCTTCAACTTAGGAGAGCGTGTCAATACTACCCTAAAAATGCCTTCTCAATCATGTTTCATCATTTTAACCTTGACAAATGCTCATTTTCTAGATAAGTCCTAATTAAGAAAACTCTAAATCCAAGGATCACACTTTAATGTGTGCAAAATAGATGGTCAAGGGCAAGGTAGGGCCTTGGAACATGTGTTCTTGATAATTTTGATCTTTAATTTGTGTCAGTCTTTTATTTATGTGTCATGAATTCCATTTCAAAATTTGGCAGTAAATTAATCCTAAAAGTTTAAAATTAAATGAGTCAGCCTACACTTTAATTTATTTTGATGTTTCACTTTAATTAATCTAGGGTTTGGAGATAGATTTTTCTTATTCCAAGAACCTAATGAATTATTTTCAAGGTGTTCTCATCTTTTGAATTTGAGCTACTTGTTGTCCTAAGTAAGGTATTTCATTATTTTTATTTTCTCTCGAGTATTTGAATTTCTCAAGTGGGTTGATCTTGATTGTGTCATTTATGAATCCTTCTCTAACACACTTGAGTATGGTTTTACCATTTTTTTTGTATATAATAGTTCAATACAACCTTAGACACACTTAAGGTTGAAAGTGCACACTTTATCCATCAATAAATTAGCTATTCGTGGAGGTAGAAATACAAAAACATGGGTTTTCAACCAAGGAAAAATCTTATATAGCCACGCCTTTTCCTCTCATTGTCATGATTTTACAAGTTCAAATTTGAAGACAACAAGTTCTAGGACAAGAAACAGCAGCATAGACCTATAGATTACAGATCAAGGTTTTATAGATCTAGAATCACCCTTCCTAGTCAAAGGCACCCTCGCCCTTAACCAATCAAATCCAACCCAATTTTGTATGACAGGTGCACAAATATCTACCCTTATTAGATATGTTATTTTTTCAATTTACATTCTCATTTGTGCAAATAATTTATGTTTTCATACTATGTTTTATAGTAAATTAGGTCAATAAATTCACATAAATTAAATCAATCTCCTTGGAAATTTTTTTTTATCCAATCTCAACACCTTTGTGGTTTGAGTTCTAATGTTGATGTAATAAAATATTGATCTAGGTAATCTACTAGTTAAATATAGGACCTCTTTTTCTACATCACAATATGTATCAAGATCTATCAAGATATAATCACCATAGTTGAAATAGTACCCAGAAAAAATGCTAACACATCCAACTATCCATACCTCAAAGGTATAAAAATCATAACAATTGAAGCTCATGCCATTAGAAAATACAACCCACAACATGCAATCACAAGCTCTAAGTGTCAAACCTGCCAATGAAGAACATACACATCTAGGAATTCTCACTACATAGGTAATGCCAAATCTAAAAATTATCAAGGAATCCAAGATATATCAATAGAATCACATAGAATGTCTAATAAAAATCATAAGTACCAAGGAATATCCAAAATATATGAAAAACCAACAAACCAATTTTTTGCACCACAACTCTCACCACAAGTCTCCATAGCTCTCCCAAGTTTTTCACACTCAACAAAGGAAAGAGATAAAGGAACATCCATGTTGTCACCAAATAATAATGAACACCTGATCGAAAACATAGTGATCACCATAGATCCACACAAATCTCAAAACCAATGTCATGTGAAAATAAACATCCAAGAAGAAGAAAAAGACCAAAGAGAGAAGCTACAAACCAAAACCTATAGCATGTCCTTCTACACATGCCTCTAATTCTAGGTTGTGATAAGTATGATCTCCTCCATAAAACCCCAAAGATAATATCACTATCCACATATAACCATAACCAATATGTATGCATATCAAACCAAAGGAAGATCAAACCAAATCCATTCCCAAACTAAGGGAATAAGCCCAATAACATCTCCTAAACTCAAAATCATTGAATAATATCACAATAAATAAGGAGATAAACAAGTCAATACTCCTCAAATCAGTCCTCCAAAACTAAATAAGGTCAAGATTTATATGCATGAGAATAAAAATCATAAAACATAATGCATCTGAAAATAATAATAGGAAATAACTCTTAGATGATTATTCACCAGGTAGACCAAGAATGGTGAATGAGAATGCTCCTCCAAGATATCCAATTCATCATGACTCATCCAAGAATAATATCCTCTATAGGTCCTTGTTCAACTCACATCCAACCAAGGTGTAGGCTCCTTGTACTTCCAACTAAAACCTCATAAAAAGATTAACCATCTCAATAAATTTCTCTAATCACAAGAGATCTCTTAGCCTCACCTATATCTGCAAATATCCATGAGCACCTATAACCAATAAATACATTTCAAACTCCAAACATATGTCTCCAAAGATAATATCACTATCCACATATAACCATAACCAATATGTATGCATATCAAACCAAAGGAAGATAGAACCAAATCCATTCCCAAACTAAGGGAATAAGCCCAATAGCATCCAAAATCAAAATCAGTGAATAATATCACAAAAAATAAGAAGATAAACAATCCAATACTCCTCAAATCAACCCTCCAAAACTAGATAAGCTCAAGATTTATATGCATCAGAAGAAAAATCATAAAACACAATGCATCTGAAAATAATAACGGGCAATAACTCTTAGATGATTATTCACCAGGTAGAGTGGGGAATGAGAATGCTCCTCCAAGATATCCAAGTAATCATAAATCATCCAAGAACAATATCCTCTATAGGCACTTTTTGAACTCACTTCCAACCAAAGTGTAGGATCCTTGTAATTCCAACTGAAACCTCATAAAAAGATTAACCATCTCAATAAATGTCTCTAATCACAAGAGATCTCTTAGCCTCACCTATGTATCCAAATATCCATGAGAACCTATAACCAATCAGTCCATGTCTCTTAGTCATTATCAAGCTTCCAAACATATTTTGAGTTATATTAAATGAACCTCATATTATGGTATTCACTATACATCAAGGGATTCTCAAATACTTAGCTTCATTGACTCAAATTGGGTTAGTGATGTGAATTATAGGAAGTCCACTTTTAGATTTTTTTGCACTGGTCTTGGCCCCATTACATGGTATTTCAAGAATAAATTTTCTATTTAATTATAATATAAAGAGGTTGACTATCATGCAATAGTTTTGGCTAGCTAGGAGGTTTTGTGGATTCATCAGTCATTGACTAAATTCATTTTTCCTTCTAATAGTCCAACTATTCTTTGGTGTGACAATCAGAGTTCCATTCACATTTCTCACAATGTAGTGGAGCATCAATGCACTAAGCACATAGAGATCCACATGCACTTCATTCGACAATTTTTTTAGGATGATTTTCTCACCTTGGAGTACATGCCTATAGAGGAGTAGGTTGCATACATCTTCACAAAACCTTTAGCATCTCCTCATTACCTCCAATTGTGATCAATTCTTGGGGTGAAGGAATTTGTCCTTGGGGGTCTTAATGAGGCCTCCTTCATGTTTTTATACATTCTTTCATTTTTTATTTTTTTTGAGAGGATATTTTTCCCATGAGGTTTTCTCCCTTTCTCCAGTTACGAGAGATTTATTTGATTGTACATGGGTACCTTATCAAGATTTTTTGTTGGGATCTATTCATGCATTATTTTATTTTATGCATTCACTTTTATAGTTTTTTAGCTACTCCCTAAGTTACACTTAAAGGGGTGTTATAGTAATCATTCCTTAGCTAATAATTAATTAATATTTAATTGATTATTAGGATAATTTTATTTTATGCACTTAAGCTAAACTTAGGATTTTTTTTTCTTTTATTAGATCAAATTATGTATCATCACATGTGATGTTGAAACCTGTAATGATCTAATCCATTTCTCATTTAGGGTTTGATCTTATAAGCAATCTCCTTCATTGTATAGTTGAACAACTTTAGCAAGCTCTTCAATTCTATAGGTTTTTATTTTTAAGAAAATAGAAAATATTTGTTTGCAAATATCGCACATTGAAGGTGTTCTTGTATTCTATTTGAGCTTGCTTCTTTTATGTTTTCACAATTTGAACAAAAAATTCTAAAATAAATTCTAGTATAGTTAATGATTATCAATTTAAGGAATTTACCCTTGAAGATTATGAAGATGGTGATCATGTGGATGAATATGAGAACTTGTTTATTTGGAGTAGTAATTGTTGTATTTCTCATGCAAAGTGTGCTTCAATAAGGTCACAAGATGTTTTTTCATTGATCCAAGAAGAATAAACTAAAATAATGAGACAATTTGAATAATTTAGCTCTTCACCTAAAGTGTCTCTTGATCCACAATGTTATGTTGATGAGGATTGCTTCAATAGAGGTTGCCTATTGTCCTAGAAGTTTACAAAATTAAGTATGAGGTTTTTCTTCATGATGAAGATATAGCTTCTCATAACATGGATAATAGTGTGCTCAATTTTGAGTGTTTCACTTGGGCCTAGCATATTTCTTGTGATGGTTTTGAGCAATAACATGTTCTCTAGGCTAATGATCAACTTGCTAGTCAAGTTTCTTTTATGTCAGAGCTTCAAATTTTCTAGTTTAATTTTTTAGAAGATGATTTTTCTCCTTGGCGAGATTGACTCAGTGAAGAGGCATATTTTTCTTTGCATTGTGAAATGGAGGAATTTTCCTTTTCCCTCAATTTACCCATGGACATTAGCGAGTATGAAAATTCCATATTTTCTTTAATGCTAACCTAAGCTTTCAACTGGTACTTCTAGTTGCAATGAAGAGAAAATACAATGCATGACAGTTTGATGGCTTATTTTATGTGGTTTCCATGTAGTGGAAAGGTCAATCTTGGAGAAATTCTTCACTTGTTCAATGAAAATCACAAGTTTTTACTTGCAAGAGGAAGGCTACGATTGTTGGAATCTGTGGAGTGTGCAACTGTGGCTTGAGAAAAAATAATTCCTTCAATAGGATGGAGTTTGATAGAGGTAAATGATCATGTCCATCATTTTTAAGGTTGCCATACTATGTTAAAATTTTGTTTCATAGCCATGCCTTTGTTGTTCATGTTTTGTCTTGCTAATTGGATATGATCTTGTCATGTATATATGTTTGTTGTCCCCCATGAATTAGATCCATTCTCTATTGTTACCCATTTTTTAGTTTGTACAAATAATTGAATTCTTGTTGTGCCTACAAAGACACACATCCCCAATCTAATCCATTGTTGGGACTCAAATTTGTTGTGTCCTTTTTTTTCTTTAGTCCCTTTCTTTTATTTGTCATAGTGGTTTATAACCCATTGTTGATAGTTAATCTAAGAAAAATTGAAAGGGTTATATTGCTTTTATTGTTCCTTTGAATGTTGTGTCTAACTCCCATGTCTAGGCCTTAGTCAAAATTCTAAGTTAAAGAATCTCAATTTAACCAAGTGTATGCTTGTTGGCCTTTTGGTTCATCAATGTCTTCTTTTCCTTCATCCTGCTCCATGAAACCTTGCCTAATAATTCATAAATTGTTTTAAGTGTCCATTCATCAACATTTAAATGGTTTCCCTTCCTTCACTTCTCCTTTGGTGGGTGTTTGATAGTGGCCCAATGGCTTGATGCCCAACATAATATTTTTGTTGCAAATTCAAGGCTTATCATGTTGTTCTTCCTTCCCTATCTAATATGTAGTTCATAGGATATTTAATGCTCGTAGCCCAATGGTTCAATTCCTTTTTGGGGTTGCAAGTTCTTTAATGCCTTTTATTTTGGCATGGTGATGGCCCAATCCCTAACAACTTTCCTATTCATTTTTTAGGGATCCACATATTTTAATTTTCCATCTTTCTAAGGCATGATAAAGACCAAGTGAATATTTTAATTACTTTATGGCCCAATGGCATGTTTGATCATCAACCTACCTCCACCCACTCATAGTAATGGCATCATTTTCCTAGCTTCTATATTTTATTGTTGTTGTCCCCCTTCCATCTAGACTGCCCATTTTGGGTGGGATTTCTCTTGAACCACAAATTTTGGATGTGCTACATTGCAAAAATTTAGGGTTTTACCCCTATTGTATATGTACCATTTTTTTTGTCATTTTGAGGAGGTTGGTTCTTTTGGTGGCTGCTAGAGGTGATATAGGTGTAGAGGATTGCCTATGGTTTCAAATCATGCTCTGTCCAATTGCAAAAAGGTTATGAATCTTTGAAACATGTGAATAATAAATACATGTATATATATTATATAATTAATGTCTCTATTGTTATATGTATTTATCTTAAAAAATATTTGACAATTGTGAAGGTTTTCCCTTGCCACATTTTTGGCATGAATGTAATGAACATTTAGTAATGTGACAAAATTCTAATGTGTTACAATCTTTTTAATATTCATTTTTTTTTTACATATGGATTCATGAAATTCATTTTGGATGTAATGTTTGTGCTTTGATGGCATGCATGCTCAGATAGTTTCTTTTATGCTTTCTTCATGGTTTTATTTCTTGTTATAGATATGACGTTTTAGCCCAGTGGATATGGCATTGGTCTCTTTTCCCACTTGACCAATCTAAAATCATTCAAATAATGATGTTTAATTAGTATTTTATTTAGGTGGTCCTTCATGTGCACCCATGACTATCAATGTAGCATGGGAATCATTCTTGAGTGAAAGTGTGGTGGATATATTTCATGTGGGTTGTGCTTGTACAATCATATCAACTATATAGGGGTCATATGTAGCCAATTGTTCCTAGTCTAGTGACAATTTTTGGGGATAAGACATCAAGTTGGGTTTGATTTTCCTTGTTTCATTATTGATCATTTTATGTGATTTCAATACCCATTAAAGTATATCCCTAGGAACACCCTCCTAAGTTTAAGTTGATCTTGAAGCAAAGGATATCTAACCCACTCTTGTATATTTTTCCATTAACCCTCCATAGTATGTTGATAAGTTGATTTTAATTTCATGATGACAACCCTAGCTCCTTGTGAGTGAGATTTTGTTCTAAGAAGTGAAGCAACAATTTTGAGACCCAAAACTTTTCATTTGGTCTTTCCATGTCGGAGAAAGGATATTGTTTTTTTATGTTACATGAATTCACGATTATACTAATTAAGGGACAAAGTGGTATCATCTATCATCTTTGATCATCACATGCACAAAGCTAAGTACATATACTATGTCTATTTTTTACTACTTTTTCATGTTGAAACTTATCATTCTTATGCTTTATGTTAATTTTTCAATATGCATGTTCAATTTATAAATACACATGATCATATTATCTTGTTTATCGAATCTTTATCTCCTTTTTTTTTATTCTCTATAATGAGCACACACAAAGTTAAAGGGGAGTATTATTATTAACCATTCTCAAAGTTTATGCCCACTTCACAAGTGGACTATGAATGGTTTCTCTTGCCATTTTTCTCTTAGTTATGCTTATATTTTTCTTTTATTTTATAAATTGGTATGATTACTTCTATAGATTCACATGCTTACAAAGTAGGAGTAAAATGTAATGGTGAAAATTTCATACCCTGCAGTTTTACCCTTCATTTTGTGATATTTTTTTGTGGGCATCCTAAGAACTTGATTCTAACACATTATTTTGACTAATTTGGCCCTCTCAGAAGCTCCATTTTCTAGTCGAACACTAGAAACAAAACTAAATTCATTATCATACATTTATCATTTCTTGAACTATCAATCTATTTCTAGGCTGAATTGTAGTATAAATGTGACCTTCATGTTTCAAAAATTAAATTTCTCTTTGAGAACAACCAACTTAGTTCCAAATAGTCATTATGTATCAAATACCTTACCAATTTTTTTAAATTTTCAATCTAAGTAATGTATAAAAAAAATCACCATTAGGTCATTATCAATCATTTATGAATCATTTAAGATCAAAAAAATTATTATCCAATTTAGCCACTCTTATAATCATGCCTAACCCTATCATAACATTAGTACTTTATAATTGAATCACCTCTTTGTTAAAAATTTTTGGAACCATTTTTCATTGTAGGTCATTATATACTCATTTTGTAATTTCTTCTAAGTTCCAAATTCTAAGTTACTCTCATGATAATAGTAACTTCACATTCCTTACTTTTTTCTTCCCTATTTTTATCAAAATTATTGAATGGGCCCTAGAAGATTTTCATAACGAGAATATCCTTGTTGAGAAAGCTCTTAAAGACATTTTTCAATAATGTTACTAATTTATTTTAAGCACAATCACCAAGGAGGATCTATATTTATAGGTCACAAGTTCATTTCTACAACCAAAATCCATTCCTATACACTAGGTTCAAATTTGTAGGCATGGATTTGATAAGGATTACAAACAAATCTATAACTCTTCAGTTTTAGTTGTCTTATTTTTTCCATCTAAGATCTTGAATTATGTTTTAGGTATTAGTAATCTATCACATGGATTTTTATCACCAATTCTAAGTTACTAATTTATTCTTATCATTTGACTCTACTTTTAGATTTGATCAAGTGTGCATTTTGAATCCTAACTTAATTATGTAGGGTAATTTATTTATCATTATTTATTTGTATTTGTTTACCCTAGATAATTATGTGAGGATATTGTATTCCTTCACAAAAATTAATTATTATTAATCATTCTCAATGTTTATATGTAGTTCATAGGTAGACTATGGATCTTTGCCCTAGTTATTTTACTTCAAATTGCTCTTGACTTTTCCTTCTTTTTTAATTTTGTATGATTTCTCATGTAGCTTTACATGAACACCAAAGTGGGGGGGAAATGTAATGTTCAAAAGTGCATACCTTACACTTTTACCTTTCTTTTTATGGCAATTTACATTTCGTTAAGTACTTTCCCCAAGAAATGATTTTGACTAATTTGGTGCTCCCAATAAACCTATTTTCTATTTGAATGATTAGAAACAAAACTATCATGTACTCATTAATTTATTAGCTCTTATAATCTCAATTTTCATTCATTAATGAAATCTATGACATGGATTTGACCCTCATGTTTCAAAAATCAAATTTCTCACTGGTTCAATTCAACTTAGTTGCAACTAGTCATTATGTGTTGACCAATGCCAAATAATTTAAATTGTGTGTCCAAGTTAAGTATAAAAAGGACATCACCCCTAGGTCATTTTTGATCATCTAATAATTTTCTAAGCTCAAAATAGATCCGTATCCAAGTTAGTTTCTCTTAGAATCATTCTTGCCCCTATCATAACATTAGTATATTTTGATTGTACCATATCTTTGTTAACAAGCTCTAAAAACTTAGTTTTACACTAGGTCATTTCATATGTAACCCTTTTGCATTTTGTTCAAGTTCCAAGTTCCAAGTTACATCCATTATGATAATGACTTATGCAATTGTTGCATGTTGTCTTCCTTATTTTGATCAAAATTGTTGAATCAAATCAAGGGGTGTATTAGAAGGATAAGGTCCTTATATAGAAAGCTTTCAAAGACTTGTGTCAACACTATTTATAGTATTTTATTACAGGTTTAGACACTCAAATAAATCTCTATTTCTAGGTACAAAAGGTCTTCAAATTATAGGTTTATTTTTATTGATGTTGTCGAAGACCAAAACCCCGAATTGAGGTGTTGATCTTCACAGTCACCACTTAAATATTTAACCTTTTCAAAAAAACTCACAGAAAAAACATGTGAATCCAAATGGTATGTGTAGACATCAAAATTTGGACACTTAATTTATCAAATTTATCACTTTTTGTCTAAACATCCTCTTATCCAAGTTAATTAAGTAATATTACTATTATTTAATTAATACCCTTAATTCTGCCAAATCCCAAGGTATTTAATTAATAATTAAATACTTTACTCTTTTAATCCTCCTTTCATCAAATAAATTAAATAAATAATACATTTATTTAATTCCTCACATGTCATTTTCATCTAATCCTAATCCATCTCCTAATTTCTTCATTAGGGATGTGCACATGCCTAATCCTTGATTAGATGTGTCACATCCTCCAACTTTTGCAAGTTGGCTTCTAATCTTCATTTATCTTCTAATTACTGATTAATTAATCTTATTGACTTGGTCAACTCTTCCCATCCCCAAGGAATTTTTAATTCCTTTTTATTCCTCAAGAATCACCTTTTGGGAACATTGTCTTATCCACCAGATTCTTCCAATCATTGTGAATTTTTAATTCACTTTTATTCACCCAAGATTCTTCCCATCTCCCAATGTACTTGCAAGGTACTTGTCCTTCCTCCACCTCATGTACCTTTTGGACACCTCACTTACACCTCATTTCCCCTTAGCCACTTCACATCCACATGTCAAGATGTGAGGGCTTGTGAGTTCTCAACTCACCATAGCCCTTCATCTTGACCTTGTTGGATGAATCTCAGCCATTGAATTCTCTAGAGAATTCAAATTCTTCTATAAATACCCCCTCCTCAAGGGCATTTTCAATACTTTTGATTTGAGTAACCTTATGCTGCTAATTTGCATTCTCAAGCACTTGTTATCATTTAGCCATCCTCTTTGATCATTTTGCACATTCAATCTTGCATTTAGCCACTCAAGAAGCCATCTAAGGAGCACACAAATCCATCAAAATCAAGGGCCAACCAAGGAGTCTTCAACAGCAAGGAAGGTATAATCATTTGCATCTCGTTTCATCTATTTTCCTTCTTGTTTTGTCACTCTTTAGGCTAATCTTGAAGTGTCCTTAGTCTTTTATCATTCACATTTTTTAGTTATTTTGCACATTAGAGTAGGGTAAAATTCCAAGGTACACAGTATGAAATTCAGATTATTTAAACTGCTACAAATCTGCACATAAATTTCTTGACAAATCACATTTTAGAAATTATTTTTTATGCAAAACTCTTTTATTTATAGTGAAAACTTTTATAATAGAAGCTCTCACCTTCATCTAAAACAATAAAAGATCACTATATTTTTTCTATCAACAATATGATACTAATTTTTGACCCAAAATCTAAAAAATCCCATTTCTAAAGACTAGTTCATCAACCCCTTCTTGCAACTTCATTGCTACAACCCCTTCAAGATTTCCCTTTCTCTATTCTTGGGCATTGGATCCCTATACCTGGAGCTGCAAATTTATTTTAAAACCACTCCCAATATAATGTTGAAAACCTCTTGCAACCACTGCCTACAATTCTGGGGAAAAAATGCATGCACAAATGTAACTCCCTTCTACAATAGCTCTCAATATGCCTAACACCCAAAATTGGCTCCTTGTACATTAAAATTCTCTTCCAAGATATTATATAATATCCCAAAAATCAATTTTCTCAACTTTGGGTGTTGGGTTTCAATTATTACATATTTTTGGTTTTTCCAACATATTAAATGTGCACCATACAATTCACCAAATTATAATTTTTGAGCCAAGAAATAAAATAATAGTTACATTAATTTAGCCCCATTTTTCAACCTTTGATAAGATTAAAACATTAAAATACCCAACCAACTTAATAAATAATTTTTTCATTCTCTGAGAGTGCCCAAACTAGGTGCCTGCAACAAGAAATCACATAGAATAAAATAAAATATTTGTGGGGATGTAGGATTTCTTGGAACCCTGGATGCTCCTACATCAAACACCTAGGGTAAGAAGAAATATTTCATGAGTTGGAACCCATGAGCACTTGAAAATCTTTTGTTTGTTCTTCAACCATCTTTCTTTGTTATCAACATGTTTCCTCTTCTTCACACTACTCTGAATCTTCATATATCTTCCTTCTTTCATCCTTCCTCTCTTTCTTCCACTCATGAAATTCACTTTAATCTACCAAGGTTTTTATTTACACCCTACTTCATCATTCTCAACACCTGCATACAAATTGACATTAACAAATTCATAGAAATAAATGAATTCTATCTGCTCATCTTTCTCACTTATTTCTCCTTCATCATCTTCTTTTTCTATGTCAACAAGAGTCATCATACCTTGTTTATTTTCATTTTGTAACATGTTATTTCTACCTCTAACCATCTCTCCCATTTCACTTTCTTTCACTGTTTTTCAAAATACAAATCAGCTTTAACATCAACTTCAATAAATTTTGAAAAGTCATCAAATATCTTAATTTTCTCCTCTTCCCCTACTAGTGTATCATCAATTTCAGTATTCTCATATCCATTATTGTAAAACATATCATCTTCATGTGAATTAACCTTTTCTTTATCATCAAATAATTCTAAAAATTCAAAATTTACCTCAATTTTTGTTACAAATTTTGTTTCATCTGTTGTTAATGCAAGCCATGCCCTTTCAACTACTACAATTTGTATTACTAAGCCATTTTCTTCTTCATTTGATGTTGCTCCTTCACTTCCCCTATTCACTATCTTTCCCATATACTCTTCTTCACTTTGTTTTCCCAAAAGTCTTAATATTCCCAAGTCCTTCAATGAACCAAACTTTGCTACAACTTCATGGATATCGTCTACAACATTACTATATTTTTTATGCACAAATTCATGTATCTCTTTCAAATCAGATTTCCTTTCACAAATATTATAAGAATTCCTATTTACCTGTGTGTTTTCTTGCTTCTCTACTAGTGCACCAACTTCACAATCACCATTTTCCTATATCTTCTCCACATGCAAATCAATATTTACTTTGAAAAACTCATTAGAATGAGATAATACCTCTATTTTTGTTGTCACAACTTCATTTTTTGTGCATGTGTTGGTGTGAAAGAGGTATTTTATCTAGCTAGTTCATTTCCTAGCTAGTTATCCACTTAGGTTGTTTTCAAACCTTATTACTTAAGTTTACTTAGGGTCCACATGGGATATTTATCACTTTATGTCTAATATCATAAGATTAAGACACTTGTAACAATCTTACGAGACTTATCCACTTTATGTATCATATCATAAGATTAAAATACTCGTCATAATCTTATGATATCTTATCCCTCACCTTGGCCTATATAACCAAGGGGTCCCCTTTATAATCTTACACCATTCATTCCAATTCTCAAGCTCATAGAAGCTTTCCATAATCTTATAGTTTATTCTTTCTCATCTATTATTTTTATATTTTCTTTCCTTCAGTTGTTTGTATCTTGGATATGCTATTTAGTAAATGTTACATGTTATTAGAGCAAGAATGAGTTGTGTGTTAGCAATATTTTAGGAAATTTGGGAGTGTAGAGCTATTCTTTTTTCAAAGCACTAAGTATGCTCTTCTTTTGTATTATGGGATGATTTGGAGAATAAGAAAAGTGTGAAAAAAATATCATTTTATGGGGGGGTCATACATTTAATTGTCTATTGCAATTATTTTTAAGCTTCCTAAAGAAATTTTGAGCTCACCATTGTGTCCAGGGTAGCTAAGAAAGTTAAATTTTTCCTTTATTTCATCTGAATCGAACACCGAAAGCCAAATCTGTAGAAATTTGAAGCAAAAGGTTCATTACCAAATCCAATAAGGAACTACCATTTCAGAGTATTATGGGTCCAATCGACCTTGCCATCATGTTCAAAAAGCTCGAAAAAACTAAAATTGATTGTTAATTTGTCAATTTTAATTGAGTTTGTAATTTTTTTAATCCAAACTTTTTTTTTTTTTTAAATATCATTGTTTAAGAACAAAAACAAAAAAAATATAAAAATAAAAAAGTTATGGATATGCGAGTACCCACATAGGATCTCGCACCCATAAAAGTGTGGACCCATGTGACCTAACACCTTTATTTGGCCACCCATAAAGCTTTAAAAAAAATCTTTCCATCTATTATTAGCCAATAGGCTTTTATTGTGGACTTGCCAGTCCACAAGCCATCGGGATACCTGTCTCACACATGGCATACCATTTGATAGCCCTGTAAACCCCTCTCTACTGCCGGAAAAACTTGTTAAATAATTTGCCTGAGGTTGAGTGCATTGGTGGAGTGAATAAATGCAGATCGATCTTCTGCAACTAAATAAATGCAGATCTTTCTTGCAGTAGATAAGTGATTTGTTTTGATCTCTTTTCAGATATTTTATTTGCTTTTAATGCAATACTTACCAACTCCTATCGCCACCTGCAATGTGTATAAATGAGCAAAGGAGACATGTTGCGGTTCCAGCTAGGAGAAGTGAAGCAAAGCAAGGATAATGGGTGGAGAGCATAAGAATTTTGGATCGTGAATGATGCGGAAAAGAGAAAAGGAGACGGAAGGCCAGAAGGCCAAAGGTGTTTATGATGAGTATCATAAAGCCTGTGTTAGATCACGGCAATTTTGTTCGCTTGCTGCCACCTTTCGGGATTCCTGGCCAGTTTTACACAGTTTTAAGGGCTCTGATGGGATTCCTGGCCACGCTGAAAGGGCTCAAAATTCATGCACGCGTTTGTGTCTCTGCTGGTGTTTGCAGGCATAGCTTTGTATGACAAGAACGTTGTGGGCTGCTTCTACACCGCCCCGAAAGTGGAGACCAAGGAGGTTCTGGGTGTGCTGCCCGTGGCCATCGAAATAGTCTGCTTCAATGCTTTTCGTTGTCTTCCCCCCCACGCACCACGGAATTGGGTATACTCTCTCAAATTAATGCTACCTATATCTGGCTCAAATAGTGGAATATTGAATTATTTCAAATGGGATCCTTTTTAAACTGCTTTCTTTAAAAAACTATGAATTGTAGCTGTACAGGAAATTTTTTGGGGGTTTCACAATTATTTAATTTTGAGGCAAATACAATGCTATTCTGTATTCATAAATTTTCTAAGATTTTGATATTTCAGATACAAAGTCTAGTCGCCCTCCTTGTTCAAACAGTTTCTTGCCGTAGCATCTTTTTTCCAAAGCTTTGGATTTTTGTCATGAATTGCTTTTTGCGTCATGCTGCGAGGCAGTCAGTTCTCAGTTGGATTTAGACTTATTATTTTGTTTTTGAAACATTTATAAATTCAATAAATTATGAAAGAGATTGGAGCATATTATGGATCATTTAAATTTATTATTATATTTGCAGGAGTATGGAAGGCAAATAAATAAAAATTAAATGCATCTACATTTTTTTATAGGCATGAGGAGTTTTCCCCTAGAATCAAAAATTATTATTTTGTCTTTAAATTCTAGCTATAACATAAATTTAACTTAATCTTAATTCTTAGTGAATTAAAAACTCAAACCTTAATCCTATAACTAGCACTAATTGTATATGAAAATATAATAGTCACACTAATATTAATACTAATAATAATTATGACATTAACAAAAATTTCAATCCTACCTCTAATTTTGATTCAACATTAACATTAATTTTAACTCTAACTCTTTAACACTAGCACTAATTTTAATCTTAAAATTAAATCTAATTTTAATCTTAAAATTAAATCTAATTTTAACTCAATTTTTCTTAATTCTGATGATATTAAATAAGATGTTTTTTAAGTAAAAGTATTACTTTTACATTTAAACAGTATCTTTAATTTTCTATCGGCGTATCCCTTGAACCTCTTAAAGGTACAAGTGCTAGTAAAGTAAACTTTTCTTTATTTAAAACCCCACATTTAACTTCAATATAGCTTCTCAAAATCTTTAAATTTAATACACATGGGGTGTGGGGGAGGTTATGCCCCCACTTTATTATAAAGTTTTTAAAAAGTTCTTTTTAATAAAGTGTTTTTTTAATTAAAGCTTTTTAAATATTTTTTTTTTAATATGTTTTTTTATTAAAGGTTTTTTAAATATGGTTTTTAATTAAACTTTTGAATTAAATAATTTATTTTTTTTTGATCTTTAATAAATTTTTTATTAAAAGTTTTTTAAATAAAACTTTGTTAATTTATTTTAATAAAAATTTAAAAATAAAATTTAAAAAATTAATTTTCTTTATTAATTTATTTTAATAAAGTTTTTCAATAATGTTTTTTAATTAAATTTCTAATTAAGTTTTTTAAAAAGGTAATTTTCTCATTAAATAAGCAAATTTGAAAAAAAAAAATTCTCATCGACTGTCAAGCTTTGTATTTTATCATTTATGTCATTCCTTCATCTAATAGTCAACAGGGGCTAGTTGTTCCTGACATTATGGCAATAGCCCAATTGGAGGGCA